>CABHPQ010175012.1:0-49350 GCA_902168405.1 Peromyscus aztecus | reverse complement strand
ATGCCCGTTCTGAAGAAACCCAGCTCTAGCTGATACTTGATGACTGAGGACCTGGTGGGACAGAGTGAGAATCGTTGTTCCTGAGAGACTGGAAAAAACACGATACCTGAACTTGACAGATAAACAGTAACTTTCTGACTGGGCAGAAGAAAGGCATTGGCAAAGGCTTGCCATTCTCAGAAGGGCCAGGCCATCTGGGCATCGCTCACGAATGTCTGTACTTCTGTGTCCCTAAACTCAGTGCTACCCCAACTCTGGGGCACCGGCCCGAGCCTGAGAAACCCGTAGTTTTCCTACTCTGTCTGCAGTTCCTGCTGTTGCACCGTCACTGGGAGGGTTTTGTAAGTGGTCCCCAAACTTTGTCTAGGTTGCACCTGGTTCCATTAAGTTGGTCTGTTCAGGGAAGAGCATCTGGGCAGATGTAGCGTTGGGGTCCCTCAGTGATTCCATCAGGCCAGGACTTTCGGGAAATACTGCTTTCAGAGAATGGGACAGGCCTGGCTGTTGGAATTTTCACCACGGCTGACTGTTCTGTCATAAACGTGGGAGCCAGACTGTGGAAGTATGGCATGCCTTCTTCCTTTGTGGAACATATTTGTTGATTGCCCGCAGTGGGCAGGAACTGGTCTGGGCAGGGGTGGGGGGTGGGGGGGTTAGAGATCCGAGAGTGTGCAGCTAGGTTGATGGTCTGAACTCGTGTGTGAAGGCAGAGGGAAAGGAAGAAAGCCTAGAGCTGAGAGCAGAGGCATTTTAGGAAGGAGATATGAGGCCTTTGGAATTACAGGTAATTTCGTCAGGACCCAAACTGAAATTTCTCTTCTCCATGATGAAAGGGCTTGCTGGGTGTCGAGCTGGCAGAGGGTCCATTAACTTGTAGCCAGGTCTCTCAGAAACCCTGTCATTTACATACAAGGACCTGCCTAGCTCAGCTGTTCAGTTTTGCAGTTCGTTAAGAATCTATCTAGGGAATATTTGCTTTGTGTATTTTGGGGCTAGTTTAAGTGCTTGAGGGGGGCCGAAACATTTTTCTACCATATAACATTGATCTTTGGCTCACCTTATTCATGAATTTTGACTAATCTGTGGGAAGTAGTATGTGTATGTTCAGGTCTCTCTCTCTCTCTCTCTCTCTCTCTCTCTCTCTCTCTCTCTCTCTCTCTCTATCTCTCCTTCCCCCTCCCATGTTTTGCTGAAACTTGGAGGCCAAAACCAGTTCTCTCTGCATGTGAGAACAGATGTATGTACCAAAGGGATGGACCCAGAGGAGCCTGGTCTGTTCTTGTTAGATAGGGTGTGACTGATTTCTGGGTTGACTTTTAGCTGAATTGCTGGTGGTCAAAATCCTGAAGTGTGGTATGTCCTTACTGTGTGTTCCCCTCTCAATGCTGTGTGACTCCATAGCTGTAAAGCCCCCAGCCTTGGATAGCAAGGGACTCAGGTCCAGGGTGCCTCCCTGAGAGGGTCCTTCACTGGTAATTACATTATGGGTGTTTCTTTGCGTGGGACCAGCTTTAGGCTGTCTGGTGGTAATTTTGCAAGGTTTCATTTCAAGGTCAAAGGTGCTTCTAGAATAGAAGTCTACACTTGGTATTTGGGGTTTTTAAAGTGTTGGTGGCATCAGTGTCAGAACCTAGAAAGGCCAGTTCTAAGCATCAGCCCTGAAGTGAGTAGTCCCTCTTCCCTCCGTCCTGTAGACCTGGATTTGGTCGAGTTTGGAATCCCTGGATGTTGGCAATCTCAAGGATTCTTTTCTTTTCCTTTTCTCCTCAATCTTCACCATGTCATTCCTTTCCCTCTTCTGTCTCACAGAATTCTGCGAGCAATAATTAGCTAATGTTTTCAGAGCACTTTGAAATCCTCAGATGAAAGGCACCAGAGAAGCACAAAGTATTATTATTTATTATTAGCCTGAACCCGGACGGGAGAGCGCTGTCTCCGGGCTCTGCTGGTCTTTTCTTTATTAAAAATCCAAAGTGAGGAAAGTGAGAGAGATTGGGAGCAGTGGAGTGCCATGTGCTTATGACAGAGTGTGGTGTCATCAGGTGGTGATGGGCTGGGCTTGGGCAGGGGTTTACTGATGGCACTGCTGCCTAATGGGAAGGCATTCATGAACATCAGTACCAAGCTACGTCATGCTTTATATATTTGCTTTTATTTTACTTGATAATAAACTTAATGATACCCAAGGAATCTGTTTCCTGGGGAATTAAGTGTGTGCCTGGGTCCCAAGGGCAGGAATAACTTGTTCTCCTCTGATAGGGCGGAGTGTCCCTGCCCTGTTTGTGTAGGGCTCAAGAGTGGGTCTATAGTCCATTCCTGTGAGGCTGTGGCTTGCCCAGGCAAGCACCCTGGAGCTCAGGCAGGTTTAAGAGGCACAGTCGGGAGTCTGTGGCTCATTTTCCTTTCCATGTCAGGAATTCCACTGGAGTTAGATCCATCATTTCCTAGAGGGCTATGTCATCTGCCCTGGCCTGGAAAGGGAGGACAGGAAGAAATGCCCTGCACCTGTACCCTTCCCCCAGTGCCATCATATTCATCAGATGCCTGTACTCTGAATGCCACTGTCTCCTACACAGGAGCTGCAGCATAGACCCAGCCTGTACTGCCTGCTGGCTCTGAGTGTGATGTGTTGCTGCCCAAGGCTCAGAAGCCAAGAGGACTGAAGAGCATTTTAGCTCAGTTTGCAGAGTCCCTGGCCAGGGATTTATGTGGCAGCACATTCTTGCCCCACACCCAACACATGGCCTTGCACTCTTTGTCCCTTCTGCATGTGAGATAACCAGTGGCACTCAAATACTTGTCTGCTCTGAAGCCACGCTGGCATCCTGAGAGATTCTCATGGTTACCCGGGTTTCGTTCCTCAGACGTTCCCAAACTGGGAGAGGTGTGAGTCCCACTGGTGGGGTGTGATATCCAGGCAGAGCCTAGGCTGACTGTGTAACGTCCGTGAGCCAGCAGTAAGCTGCTTTGGTGAAGGGACACTTGGAGACTGGTAGACATAGACATTATCTCATGCTGCCCAGGACAACACAGGAAAGGCTCAGTGGAGTAGACGCTGGCATCCTTGTTCCCTGTTTGCCCCGTGGTGTCTTCTTTTGAGACTCTGCAGTGACTGAGATAGGTGGACGGTGAAGTCCTCATGAGGACTCTGCTTCCTCTGGCAGGAGCCTGACTGAGATGGAAGAGAAGCAGATCTCTTCCATCTGCTTCATTGCGGTTGAGCCAAGGGAAAGGTTGTTCTCCTGGACACAGTCTTTCTGGTCACTGCAGACTTTCTCCTCCATGTTCAGTGTCCTTCTTGATGGACAGGTGCCTCGTAGGTAGAGTCTCCTAAGAAGATATGTATTCATTGGGATGTCCAGCATTGTTGCCCTGGTCAGATTTCTCAGTAAAGTGGTAAACACATTACTTACTAATGAATCTCATGGCTGGGCCTTTTGATTAGATCTTATTCTTTTTATAGAAGTGGTAAAAATGGAGTTTTGTTTATATTTATTTTAGAGATGATTAAAACTGAGGACCAGAGAGCTTAAAATGGGGTCTTTAGAAAATGTGTTTAAGAGGGCTGGAGCGAGCTGAGCAAGGTGATGTTTAGTTAGTCAACACATAGTTCTGAGGTGCCCATTGCAGAGCAGGCCCAGTGTTGGGATCCTGAAGTCTGGATCCTAGTGGATCCTGAACTTATCCCAACTGTGGAGGTAACAGGTACATGGATGGCACCCGAGGTTGTGAAAATTATATAAGCTCTGTAGAGCAATTGACCAGTGTCTGCCACATAGTAAGTGTTTGGTGAAGATTGCCTTCTTCAGATGGGGAGGTGATTAAATTCCAAGCTGCCTCTCATGGGTGTGTTGCCCTGTTTTCTGTTGTATCTTTTTGATAGTTAATGCTTCAGACATGCTGGATTGAGCAGTGAAGGTTGTAGGCTGTTAACCTTTAAAAGATAGGTGGAGGATCCCTGATCATTGCCTGCAGGCTTTCTCTTGAGGCCTTCTCTTGGAAGGACCCCCTTTGGGGAAGACTGTCCCTTGTATAGCTCCTATATACCAAATGCTTGCTGATGTGGTGTTGGTTGCTGGAAAAAGGTACTTGAGCAAGGTGTGGCTCTAACTGGCGGCAGTGGTAACTAGGAAGCCGATGCCGTCATCAGGTATGTGCAGGTAGGAGCAGGGTCCACAGTAGGCTCAAGAGTGAGACACAACCCAATAGGTTTCTGGGGCTGGTGAGCCATGAGTCTTGACATTGGAACTGTCTTGGGTAGAGCAGCCCTGTAGAGCATTCTTGCACTTGGCTTGTCTACCTAGTCACCCTTGTTGAAGTCTCCACAAGGGACAAGAATGTCATGTTCCTCAGACTGTGGACAGACAATGTGAGGTAAACACATCTTGTGTTGATATTGCAGGGACCTCCTAACAGGTTTGGAACTGTGGTTCTGGTGGGGTCTGGGCTGAGGCAACCATTGTTACAGCCCATCCTGCTTGTCTCTTGGTCATATGGTAATAAAGGAATGAGTCCTTGTTTGTAAGACCTTTTGGGGGAGTAGGTACAAGTCCTGAGTTGATTCTGAACCTCTTGTCTCTTGAGCATAGGACTCCCCTGAGGTAGCATAATTGACCCATTTGGATTTTTTTTTGGCCAAATCTAAAGGTCATAGTGGTTGTTGATAGATCCTGCTACTTCTCACGTCCTCTATAAGTTACGGTTTCCGCACACCCTTCTCAAGCAGACAAGGCTAGCCTTGAACTCCTGACACCCCCACCCCCACCCCCGCTTCCCAAGTTACAGGTATGCCACCATGCCTGTGACAGTTAGGTGTCAAAATAAGATCTTAGAAGGACTAAAGAGGCAAGAACTCTCTGTAACCCTACCACCCAGAGGACAGTGTCAAATGGTGGCACTTTCCCTTTTAAAGTAGCAAACAGATGGGTGCTTTGTATGTATTGATTTTCAGGTGTGGACGCTGTCACATGAGCAGCCCGACATATTTTCCTGTGGATTTCAGCCAGGTCTCACACCTGCTCCTGAACAAAAAGTAAACCATAGACGGATTCACTTGATGGTTTTAACTGTGGTAACCCAGGGGAGACCAGATTCCATTTTGTTGCAAACAGGCCGGAACCCCTTGTAAGTTTCTTTGTTGTAGAACTTTGAGCTGGTGGTGTGCAGAAATGTCACCTTTGCCCTTCTTTAAAAACAGGAGTGATAGGTGGTGAGTAGATGGTTGGCTCTTAAGATATTGGGAGAACTGTGGCCGAGGGAAGTGTTTTAGAAGTTGGTATGTACACTGTGTTGTTCTCATTAACGAATCACTGTAGCCTGAAGATAATGAGGTCAGTCAGGGCAAACGTGTCACCTTGTCACTCACCTCAGCACCCGTGTCACCTGCTGTTAAGACCTAAGAACACCCCTGATTGACGGCTGGGGTAGGATGGGAGGCAGAAGCAGCAACCTTCGTGCTAAGGGGCAGGCAGCCGACTAGAAGCCCATGGGTACCATCTTGGAGACTGCAGAAAGCCTCTCTGTCCATCACTGGGTGTGTGTGGACTCTACATCAGGCTGTGTGGTTGTCACCTTCCTGCCTGGAACTCTGCCTGTAGCCCAGCTCCCCTTTGTACCCCATTTCCATGTCCCTGCCTCAGACTGGAGGACCATGCTGGCTTTGCCTGAAGGAGTATATTTTGCCACCAAGATGATGGCCGCAAATTCCAGTGCTGCCTGTGGGGACAGGTGTGCTCCTACACTAGTGACAGTCTGAGCTTTCCTGTCTTCTATGGTCCACGTGGTTTCAGTGGGGACAGGTGTGCTCCTACACTAGTGACAGTCTGAGCTTTCTGGTCTTCTATGGTCCATGTGGTTTCAGTTGTCTCAGCTTCTTTGGTTTTCCCCAGAGCCCTCCCTGTGGGGTATCATCATTATCTCTGTTTTATGAATGTGATGACCAAGACTTTTCTGGTGGCGAGGGCATGTAGCATAGAGAAGGGAATCCACACTGAATGAATCCCGAGGCTCTGCCACAAGCTACCCTTAGTGAGGGAAAATTATTTTGTAATAACTGAGGGTCAAGGAGACTGAGTCTCTGCTCACCTCCATACAGCAAGTTGGGTGAGGGCTGGGATTGGCCATGCAGGGCACCTTGCCCTCAGGCTCTGGGATGAGTACACATTTGCTCAATATTCACTGGGGCTTAAAGAGATAGTCCATGCCTTCACAGGGTCCCAGTGAGCGGAGCACGTATCTGCCCTTAGAACCTTCATGTCTAGTCCCAGCTGGTTGAGCTGTCTTCTCCCTGTTTCTGGAATGTTGACTGGGGAAACATGGGGTAGAACATCCCAGGGCGCTCTCTGCAGTGAGGCTGCGGATGCACCAGTCCTTCCTCTTGCTGCTTTCATTCTCCTGCTGCTCAGTCTCCCTTTTGGTTTCTGCCTCTTAGAAAATAACCCCAACCCTCCCCTCCCTTCTCTTCCCTACCCCATGGCCCCCTCCCCCTCTCTTCCTTTCCCCTTTTTACTCTAACCTTCACCCTCTACTCCTCCCTTTCTTCTGACGAAGTCTCCACGTGTGCTCACTGAACTCCAGACCCTTCTGCTTCAGCCCCCAGTGTTGGGGTTATGGGGCACACGCCGCCACAACCAGCTCCCTAGGGAATGAATTTCAGATGGCACACTGCCCTGTTGGACAGCAAGAGGAACTAAAAGATCTTATTGACATTATTGCCCAACTCATCAAATGTAGCAAATGTCAACCTAATAACGACAGCTGTGTCCTAAGAGAGCTGATGTTTCTTGAGCACTGACCATGTGATGATTGACAGAGTTTTTATCTACCATATGATAGAAGAGGAAACCAAGGCTCAGGGGTTAAGTATTCTTTTAGGAAGTTGCTGGTGGCTGAGAATCACACTAGAGCTTCCCTGATTTCCCTCTGTAAGCCACACTTTGAACTCCATCCCCACACGGGTTCGTTCTGGGCATTTCCCCGTCTCCCTTGGCTGGATTCTGCATTCCCCATGCTTGGCAACCATGGCCCATGCAGAAGAAATTCATGCCAGGCTTTGGATTGAAAGGGGTTGGCAGTCTCTTCTACACTGGGTGCTAAATGGTTGACCCTTGTTTTTTATGCCTTACGGTGTCAAGCCAGGGTACCCCACGATTTTTGAAATTCTCTTCCCCAGTTGTGTACCCTCCTTCAGACAATCTTTCGAATGGCTTGGGCTTTAAGTCGTATTGATGTCTTGGAGGGAAGACGTAGGAGAGGAAGCCAAGAATTGACGCATGTCCCGGGAGAAGAGTGACGGGCTTCCTTTGCGAGTTTTCTTTGCTTTTCCCTTTTTGTTCTGTGCACATTGCAGACCCTCTCCTGGTTGATGAGCTGCTGTGGCTTCTGTGTAGCCTTGAGCAGCTGCTGCTGTGTTGAACCCAGTGCATTGCGAAGCCCCAGTTTGTGAGCCAGCCTGTGCCCCCATGTGCCCGCCTATGCCCTGTGTACCGCTCTCTGCAGGGTTTGGACATGAGTCAGAATCCAGATGGTTTTGCAAGCATTTGCACCGCATCTCTAAGCGCAGGAGTCGGTTGCAGGAAGAGAGACAAGGAGAAAACTAGAGTGCTAGGCCTGTAGCTGAACTTGGGGGACCCGGGAATAGCCCAAATGGACAAAGAGGAGCATCCCACTTAATCAGAAGTCTGTGTGGATGAGCGAATATGGTGTGGGGCGGGAAGAGCTGGAGGCTAGTTAAGCTAGAATGTGTTTGATACTTCGTGTTTTACCTAGGGAAGTGTTCTGCCCCTTGGGGCACTGTGCAGTGTATCTGTCTGGTACTTACTGTTTAGGTGATTTAGCATCTTGCAGTGACTCAAGGGATTTTCAGATGATGCTGATTATATTAATTGAAATATAATAGCGAGCTAATAATATAATAGCTGGCATTTATGGAGCACTCACCAGGCACCAGACCCCTTGCCAAGCCTTTGATTTCCACAGGATCCCCAAGAGATGGCTGCTTGTTTGTATTCTCATTTTACTGACAAGGAAACCTCTGTTACCTGCCTTTAGATGGTCCCCTTCAGTGCCCTTTCTTGAAGTATCCAGCTTTTTTGAATGGTGGCATTTGGCATGTGTTAGATTAGATGCTCAATCGGTGGTTTTGGTGAGCGGATGGAGTTGGACGACTTGGGTTGAATCTGCCTCTGAGTGTAAGCTGCTGGGCTTGTTCTTGTCTTTAGGTACTATTCCTAACCGTGGGCCCAGTTCATCCAGTTGCAGAGGGTAGGGAAGGCCCAGTGCTCTAAGAGCAAGGAGACACTGTGGTGGTGAGGCCTGGGCTCCTGGGGGCGTTCCCTGGCACACGGGTGGTAAGGAGAATTTGCTGAGGCAGCACTTCTCCTCTCGGCTGGTGTCAGTGTGACACTCTGTGCGTGTGTGTCTGCAGTAGGTCACTCCAGAGGTCCTGTAGGTTGTGTGATGCTAACTCACTTGTATCCCAGTAGGCTCTGGGCCGTGCTTGCCAATTCTACAGCTGGGACCTCATTAAACTTCATAAACTGAGTGGGGCTGCCTCCACTCAGGTGACTAGGGGACTTTAGACAATTGGTGTCGAATTCTCAAGGCCAGGCCCATTTCTGAGCAGAAAGAGAGAAGGTCAGCTCTATTTGAAACAACTGAAGGAATACTTTCTGACCTGCCCATTTGCATGTGGGCAAGAATGTTGAATTGTCAGCTAGTTGCTTCATCAAGCGCACAACCTGGACGGCCCGGCATCTGAGCACATTCTGTGTGTGCATATCAAACGGATATTTCCTCCCAGTGATGAGAGTGTATTCATGAACTTACATGTGTAAACCTAGCTCGTGCCTCATGGAGCCTAGCTGATGGGTAGGTTCTCTGACTCTTAGATACCCTGTGAGGGAGTGCTGTTACCCCCACATTATTGTCTTCATGTTACAGGCAAGGATCAGAAACTGACAAAAGTGAAGCTCCATGTCCAGGGAGCGCACCCAGATTCCCACCGAGCCCTCATACCCCAAGCCTGTATGGGCCACCATTCTGCAGTATCACCCAGGATAGAATTAGAGAGGAACCCCCTGCCCCCCTGCCCCATCTCTCAGTGATGGAGGTGGAACCCAGGGCCTCATGTAGGCTAAGCAAGCCCTCTGCCTCTGTGGTGTGGCCCCATCTCCACAGAGAAAAAACATATTTTTATTCAGTCTGTTTCTTCTAAAACCTTGTTAGTCAACTCCATGATGGATAAAGAAGTGTGTGTGTGTGTGTGTGTGTGTGTGTGTGTGTGTGTGTGTGTGTAGGGGCTGTGGTTTGGGCTGGAAGAGAAAGCCCAGGAGCCATGTGAGGTTAAAAGGATAGATCTTAGGCAAGCCCTCTTTGGCCCGAGGCTCTCTCTGTGTCTTTGTCTGCTGGATCCTTGGGAGCTCTGGAAGTATATGGGGCCAGGTTCTGTGTTCATGGCTGGTTGGGATCACAAATAAACCAAAGCCTGGGAAATTCTCTTGCTATAAATAGTGAAGACCCCAGGTGGGAGGAAGAACCTATCTTGGTGCTCTTGGTCAGCTAATGGTTAACTTCAGATGGCCACTGCTCCTTCTCCAGCTAAGTTCTCTTAAGGACTCAAACGTAAAGGAAGAGGAAAAGTTCGTCTAAAGAGGCTGTTTGTCCTCAGGAGCGGAGCGTGGTCAGCCCCTGCCCACACATGCGAACATGAGGCTGGAACTCTGGACCACACTCCTAAGCCTCCTCTTCTCCCTCTGCAGCCAGGGTTTGTTCTCTGGGGGAAGCAGGCGTGCGATGTGTGTTCCTTGTTGATCATGTGTCAAGGCTTGCTGGCAGCCATGTGCTGCCCCCTCTTTGAAAGTCACACTTACAGCAGCCCTGTGATCCTTATCTCCTTACCGCCCACTTTGATTATAAGATCCATTGTTCTGCCCTTTGCTCCTCACCATATACCAGCCCGGCTGTGTATACAATTAAAAAAATCCTGAACAGCCCTACGTGTCTGAAGTACCCGGAATCTCCCAGTGTTTCAGAGGTGACTTGGAAGCGAGCAGAACTGTATTTCCTTTCCCCAATGAGCTTATTGTGCTCGAAATATCTCCTGCTAGTTTATGAAGGGAAGCCACAGGCCCAGGGCCCAAGGGTTCTTCTGACTGCAGCCTGCAACCCAGCCCCTTCCTCTGGCCCTTTACCCCGTTAAGCCCGCCCCCAGATGCTCTGTCATTCCTGGGGCATAGCCCTGCTTCCTAGGTACAGGGTGCTAGCCTGCACAGAGCAGCTGGGCGGGGGCTCATCCTTGTGGACTGCTAGGAAGGAATTTGGGGTGACTGGAATCAGGGCAGTCCGGTCTGTAGGCAGATCGAAGTGTGTGGGCGGAGAGAGCCATCGTGAGGGGTGTCTGGGGACAGAAAGCCCGCCTTCATCCTCATCTGTGCCCGGTGGACAATTGAGACATTCAGTTTACGCCTGAGAGCAGTGTGGGCCAGGATGGCCTAGCTGACCTGGTAGACCTCCCCGATGAAACTCGCAGGAGAAGCAAATAGAGCGGGGATTACCGTCCAGGAGAACAAGTGGGGCAGAGTCCTGGGAGAGAATGTTTATTTCCTTGCTCTCTAGGAGGGATTTGGAAAGAGCAGTAATCCTGGGTTAGGAGTAATTTGTTACAGCAAGACGATACTTGAGTGGCAGGCGGCTCTGGCTGAGGCAGCAGAGATGAGCAGGCAGGGGGGTCGGGACCTGAGAAGGTCAGACATCTCTACCCAGACCTGGGGCTCTTTCTTCCCAGTGCAAAATTAACCAGAGGCGCTGCTGACCCCAGGCTTCCCTGGGTGGAGGGTTAGGAAGCATCATTGCTACAAGCCCGTCACAGCTAGAAACTGACAGTGAAAGTTTGGAAGGGGAGGCCTCCCTGGAGCCACTGACCCCTTTCAGATGTGACAAGAGAAAAAAACTGTTAAAGAAAATGCATTTAGGGTTGCAGTTTCAGCTGGAATTGGAAGCTGGCGTCCGATTGCCTTGTACTAGTTTTCTACGCAGACGGACTGAAGTGAGTCAGTTCAGTCGCCCACTGCTGGTTTTGGATGATCTTTTGTCATGGGGAATGGGTGAAATATGGAATGGGGGAAGAGACTGTACTTGGAAAATTTTAAGCCTTGAATGCTCCAAGAAAGAAATTAAGAAAAGTTTTGATTTAAAAAAAAAATAACAAAACAAACCAGCAGCAACTAAAACTAAAATCTCCTTGGGAGAGCAAGACCCCATCACTCCCTCCCTCTACCTCTCAGGTCACTTGTATCTATGAGAGATCTGTAGTTTTAAGTCCCCTGAATAATTGAAGAAAAAAAAATTTAAATATTAACTGTCTCCACTATGTAATTTCCCCCCTTCATTTTGTTTCTGTGGCTTGTCTGTGTAAGTTTTTTTATTTTTTTTATTTTATTACGCGGTCTGATTGACTGAGTGCTCACCTGCCATGGTGAGTGCGTGTAGGTCTGAGGACAGCTGTGGGAACCAGTTCTCTCTCCACTGTGTGGGTCCTGGGTCGAACCCACGCGTGCCTAGGCATGGAAGCAGTGCTTTTACCCACAGAACCATCTTGCTGGCCCATCGTCGATGGGAGGGAGCTGGTGCACGTCAGAATGACCTGTGAGTCTGTTGCCTTGGCCATTCCTCCAGGTTTTTAGCTATGTACCCTTCAGTCCAGCAACCATGCTCTTCTATTCCTCCTCAGCAGCGTCTTTCATCCAGGGTAGACTGTGCTCTGTGGCTCTTGCCTTTGTACTTCTCGTCCCGGAGACCCAGCTGACCACAGTCTCATCGGGAAACAGCTTCCCTTTTCCCTGTCTCTTCTCTGATATGGTATGGCATGGAGGGTGGGAGGGTGTTCTCCCCTTCCGCTGTGTGTCAGCTGTGGTGGTGAGACAACCATCCAAAGACTCCATGCCTCAATAAATTGAGATATTATTCTCATACCTCAAAATGTATCTATTCAAAGCACACAGTCAGGGTTGGCGAGATGGCCCAACAGGTAAGAGCCGCTGTTGCCCAGAGTCTGATTCCTACGACCTGGTGACAGCGCACAACCTCCTGTAACTCCAGCTCCTGGGAATCAGGCGCCCTCTTCTGGCCTCTGTGGATACTTTCACACATGTGCACGCACACACTCACATGCACATACACAAACACACACTGACATACAAATAAATCTTTAAAATAAAGTTCACAATTCATTGGTGTTTAGAACACTCACAGGGCCGTACAAACACTGGCACTCTATTTCTGGGAGTTTTCATCATTCATAAAGAAACCCCATTTCCCCTAGCTGGTACTCCCCATCCCTTTCTCCTCCGCTCCTGAGTGTTTTATATAAATGAAATAATACGTATGTCCCCCTGCCTTTTTGTCTACCCTCTTTAGAATAGCACATGATGTATCAAGGACCACCCAGGACGTAGCATGAGTCAATATGCTGTCTGATTTTCTCATTGGATAATATTCCATTTTAAATTTCCGTACCACACTTCAGTTATCTGGTTTTAATATTCTAAAGACTAAGAACTTGGTGTCTTTTAGTTACAGGGCATCCAAGATTCTGCTTAGCTCCTAGCAGTACCCACGTTCGCTCTCTAGGCTCCTCTGTGTCTTCCGGTTTATTTTTTGTCTGCAGATGGCCTGTGTCTCTCTCGGCATGTTGTAGAGACACAGGAGCTAAAGTCAGACATTCCAATTAACTTGACTGTTCTTGGCCTTTTTATAAGTAATAAAAATTGTGGTGGCTACAATGGGTTGATCTTAAAACGAGAGATTGTAAATGTTTTCTGCCTAAAGGTGGCCTGTCTCTGGTCTGCCTGTTCACGGGAGGTTCCTGCAGGGCCTTGCAGGCAAGAGGTCAGTTAATCACCAGCTGTTGGGGCTCAGGGAGCTACCTGTGCGGCTCTGGCTGGAGGCTGTAGACCATGACTTGGGAGAGCTCATGTCCTCTAACCTGGATCAGGGATTTGGGTACTTGAAGCATTGGCTCAGCATCCATGGCTCTTTTCTCTGGTTGGTGCTTGGTGGGCACAGACACCTGGTAGAAAAGCAGGGAAGGCAGAGGGGAGTTAGGAAACGAGCCCGGATGGAGTCAAGGAAGTGGGTGGCCTGAAGCCCTGTGTACTTGTCTGCCATGTGACTAGCCTTGTGACTTGTAGCAAGCTAGGTCCCATTTTCCTTCTTGTACAAACGTTAGTTCTGTATCCTCTTCTCCTTTATCTCATAGGATTATTGTTGATGTAGTGGTCACTGCTAAGGTACCTCAGTGCCGAGTGATATTATTGAGTACTGTTATATTGTTGTGATAGAAGCCAACCACAGGATTTCATTTAACATCTTTACCACGAATGATGCACGGAAACGAAGGCTAATGCTGTTGGATCCTGGCGTCTGTATGTGGCTTTTCTCATGGTCATTTTCTGTGAGAATGGGACTGTGCTTTTAAGAGAAGGTCCTTGAGTTCCTGCTGTGTTGGGTTTTATTAAAAAATGAACAAAACCAAAGACGACCCAACCAAACCTCCGATCTCACCCGTTCTCGTGGCCCCATTCTTGTTTAACTTTAGAGAGCATTCAGCTTCAGCCTGGGGTTCTCCTCCTTGGTGTTTCTATAGCGTGTGTTCATCATGCTGAACCCTAAACCGGAAACACAGATGTCTGTATCTTATCATGCTTTATAGGCAAATAAAACCGTTAAAAATAGAACCACTGTGGATTGTTTGCAATAGAACCAGCTCTGGAGTTTGTAATCTCCTATACCAGTGGTTCTCAACCTGTGGGTCACGACTCCTCAGCATATCAGATATTTACATTATAATTCACAACAGTAGCAAAATTATAGTTATGAAGTAGCAATGAGACATGTGTGCATGTGTTTGTGTGAGTTATATGTGCTTGTGTGTGAGTGTATATATGTCTGTTGGGTGTATGTGAGTGTCTGTGTGGGTGTATGTGTCTGTGTGAGCTGTGTGTGCCTGTGTTTGTGTGTGTGTCTGTGTGAATGTGAGTATGTATGTGTATATGTATGAGTGCATGTGTGTGTGTCTCTGTGTGTGAGTATGAGTGTGAGTGTGTGTGTGTGTGTGTGATTGTATGTATGTGTGTATGTATGAATGCATGTGTGTGTGTCTCTGTGTGTGAGTATGAGTGTGTGTGTGTGTGTGTGTGTGTGTGTGTGTATTGTTCCTTACAACTTGACCTCCTGAAGAGGCCCAGTGATGATCACTATTGGGAAGATACTCCAACAGCCCATTTTCTTATTTCTGGTACTTTCTTCTCTGTGCTAAGTGGCTTCTGGCAGCCTTTTCTTTCATAAGATTTGGTACGTAGTCACTGCTCTTCCTGTCCTGTGTTGCCTGTTGGCAGGAGAGTCAGCATCTGGCCCATGCTGCTTTGAAAGGAAGACTTCATGATTTTGGACACGTTGGACCATGGGTGACCCTTCTCTCCCTTTGGGACGTGCCAGACATTTTATTAGAAACAAGACATTTATAACTTCCTGGTGCCAGTGTGCTAGGAGATCTTGTCAGAGGGATCCATTAGGGATCCACTGTGAAGATGGATCCAACTAATTAGATTTCCTGAGAAATAGACTGTCCTAGTCAGAATCAGCTTGAGTTGAAAAGGAGTTGCTGTCACTTGTTTTTACTAATTACCTTGAGTGACGACTGACTGTGGAACTTTATTTCATGGACAAGGCAGTTTCACCTTCATGTCTGTGTGTGCCTCTGTGTTTGTGTGTGGAGTGCTCACCAAGGCAAGAGGTCAAACGTGGGCGTTGTTCCTCGGGACCCACCCACCTTTTTTAGACAGGGTCTCTTACTGGCCTAGAACTTACCAAATAGGCCAGGCTAGTTGGTCAATGAGCCTCAGGGATCCAGTGTCTCCCTCCTTGAACAGGAATTGTGTTTGCCACCATGTTTTGCTGCTATGCAAGCTCCTGGCAGTGAGTCCAGGCCTTGTCCTTGCTAAGCTGGCACTTTACCAAATCGAGCCACCTCCCTAACCCCTGGCTTCACTTGCCCTGAACAAAGTGTTTCCTCACTGTCCCTCTACCCACCTTGAACACTGTCTTTTGTGTAAGCCCATGGCTAATGGCATCTGTTGATTGGATGGTGGAGGGCAGAGTGGGCACCATGGGGCTTCATTCCAGACTTGTCATATGGGAAAGTTCTGGAGAAAGGAAGTGGACAGTTGCTCTTGAAGCTCTGAGATCATTTCTCTGTGCCCTGAGGACGGCCCACCTGTTGCTCTCTTGGGCATGAACTGATGTTATGTGATACACTGTCTCTGGGAGGTGATGAACCCTTACTCAGTCAGAATTGCTCAGTGGTTTCTAGAACTTCCATCTTGGACAGTAGAGGTAATGACTTCTTTGGAATGGTGGTCTTGTGTGTGATTGAGTGCTTTGGCTGGAGGGCTCAGATTTTTGTTGTTGTTTTGTTTTGTTTGACAGAAGGTCTCACTAGGTATCTCTGACTGTCCTGGAACTTGCTATATAGACCAGGCTGGCCTTGAACTCCCGAGATCCACCTGGGATTAAAGGTGTGAGCCACCATGTCCTGCTCAGTTTCTTTTATAATCTTCAAAACATGAGTCTGCCAGCGACGTTTCAATCTAAAATGTGGCCTTTGAGCCACTGAACATACTTTCTGACATGACTGTATTTGAATGTCCAGACCAAAGACTTATACAAGGGTGGCATCCACTCTTTCTAGACTTACTCAAACCAGAGATGACTGGCTTTGCACCTGGAGCTCACTATTGACTTGCATCTGTGTTCAGATGGCTTGAAAGTAAAGAACAACATTGTCTTAATTAGTGAATTAATTTCTTATTTTTGAGTTTTATTATTTTTAAATGATTTAAGAAATCAAGAGAAATCTTCTAGAGAACTGGCATCCATGTCAGGTGGCTCAGATTCCAGGGATCTGAGGTGTTCTTCTGACCTCTATGCCTGTACTCATGTGCACTTATCTCCCACAGACTCATACATAGGCATGCAATTAAAAAATAAAATGAACTTGCAGGCATACATGCAGGCAGAACACTGAATACATAATAAATAAATACATCTTAAAAAATAAAATTAAAAAAAAACCACGAGAAGAATAGTATCCCTCGATACAGAAAGTTCAGTATCAGTGTCCTTTAAATACACTTTATCAGAGTGCATGCAGCCGTAACATGACATAACATAATGTCGTAACAGAACACAACACATCCATGCTTGCCCGGGGCTGCTTTCAAGTTACACTGGCTAGCACGGTCATGGACCACGGAGCCTGAGATATTTACTATCTGACAAGCCCTGCCCTGAATAAATAAGGGGGTGGGGGCAATCTCCACTCGCCTGTCCATCTGTGGGGCCGGTGAATGAAAGCAAGTGCTGGGAAGCCTTGCTAGTGTTTAATTAAGGATGTGAATTTTCCCGGCAACTCTGTCATCATTGTCCTTGTGCTCGGAGTCCTTCTGTTTGTTTAGGGACGCGCACCCAGGCCCCAGTAGCAGCTATAAAGTAGCAGGTTCCGATGGTGGGGTCCCTGAGGATGCGGGTGACCCGTGGGAACAGATTCTGGCAGGCTGGTCTGTCTGAGCCTCTGGTGGCTCGGAAAGCTTCTGTTGGGAAGCTCTTCCCATCTGCATTTGCTTTTTTTCCTTCTTTGGGGGAAGTGGAAGAAGGAAGGGAATTAGAGAGGCTTACATTGTTTTTTCTTCTCATGTGTGTGTGTGTGTGTGTGTGTGTATGGATGGGGTGCATGTGCTTGTGTATACATGTGGAGATTAGTGGTTGACTTTAGGTGTTTGCCTCAATCACTGTCCACATTGCTGTTGTTACGTTGAGACAGGATCTCAGACTGAACTTGGGGTTCTAGGATTTGGTGAGACTGTGAGGCTCAGGGGGTCCTTTTACCCCTACCTCTGCAGCACTCATTTTGCAGGTGTGCCCTGCTTTTGAAGTTCACGGGACTTGAACTTGGGTCTTCATACTTGCATGGCAAGCACATTACTGACTGAGACGCCTCCTCGGCTCTTCCTTTTTGCTGACAGTTCAGCAGGCTTTTGCGCTCTGATTCCTTTTAGGCCCTTGGCGGTGTGTGTTGACTGTGAGCCTTCGCCCACAGGTCCAAAGCTTAAGCCTCACCTCCTAGAGCCACAGTGTAGAATACGATTTGGAGGAGCGCCTAATGGGGCAAGACCAGAACATTATTATTAAACAAAAGATGAAATGCTTAAGCCAAGATGGCCTTATTAGTATTATTATTTTTTTGACTAAATGAAAGGCGAGCAGACCCCATTTCAACAGTTCTCAATGTAAGAATTCCCTCAGCCCCATTTGATTGCCATTTGTTGAAAAGTTTAATGTTTTTGTAGGCAATTCATAATTTCCATGTGGAGCAGCTAGAGAGGAAGCGAGCAGGAGCCTAGTGTTTTTCTTGTAGGATGGTGGAGATATTTTCCCCCCCAAAGGGTATAAAGCTGCAGTGGAAATGTTGGGCAAATGAGACAGAGAGTGTTCAGCCCTTCTGAGACTCCACTGTGCGTCTTCCTTTAGAATTCAGCAGAATAGAATTTCTCACGGCTTAATGTCTCCAGGAAGGAAGAGATTTTCCTTTAGGCTGTAATTGTACCTAATTTCCTTCTTCTTCCCTTTATTTATTTATTTTCCCTATTAATCAGGACCAATAGTGGAAGACGAAGGAACTGGGGAGAGTCACTTTTGGAAGAAGTTAATAACTTCTTTTAAAATAAAAATCCCAACATAATACTTGCTTTCCCAAAAGGAACCCTGTCATCCAGCATGCTGGTTAAGATTCTAGGAGTGGGCATGGATTTGTGGGTCCCTAGCTGTTCAGCGGTATCAGGTTGCACCCAAAAGGAGCATTTGAGGCTGTCATTGAGGAGTCCCTGCCAGTCGGTAGGGCCAGGGGCTGTCCTCCACCATCTGGATTTGGTTAGCTCTCTCTGGGCAGCAGGGGTGACTCTCATTTCCTCCAACCAGTAATGTTATATAGGCAGCGGGCCTGGCCTGCCCTGACATAATTGAAAATTATGTGTATTGTAGGCCCAGAGCGCTGAAATGTAGGCTCATAAAAATATGTGGTGCAGGTAGCCTATGGAGATTGGAACACAATGAAGCTTTCATGTACACCAAGACTTAGAAGTCTCTGAGTTGATACTGCATTCTGAGTGTGACAGTTCTCGGGTGGGTTCCTCAGGGCAAGTCTGCCACCTTAAACCAAGCCTAAATGTTCTAATTCAATGGAGCTGGCATCAGGATGCAATCAAATCTCCTTTACAGACGGTCGGGGATGAAAACTTGCCCACCCGTCAGACCCTTCCGTTGGAGCCCAGCAGGAGGTGTGGGTGTGTCTGTTCGACTTTGCAGTTTTGTCTGTGGGTTCTCGTGAGATGGAGAGGTAGTGTTGGCCAGTGTTCATTTTTGGTTGGCCTCAAGGAAATGACTCTATTGAGTGGTTTTGACCGATGCAGCCCCTGTAGTTATGTGGCAAGTGTGAATGGGAAGAAGTCAGGGCGAGACAGGGCAAAATAGATTCCCAGAGCCTCCTGGCTCGGAGACAGGGCTGGGGATACCTTGGAAATTCTGTTTCCAGTGGTTTTAAACTTAGGGTTATCCTGGCTCCACTTTGGAAGTGGTTTGGTTATAAGGATGAATGGGAGGGTCTTGCTAGGATTCAATGCCCGGACTCCTAATGCCCTTCAATATTCGGGCAGATCTAGTCTTCCATCACAGATATGGCAACCCCTTCAATTAATAAATGACAGCTAGAGATAGGTAGAAACAGCGTTGATGGAAGATCTTGTCAGGCTCAACTTTACCAGAGGCTTCTTGCTAAAAGTCTCCAGCTGTAAGAGATGAAGCCACCGTGTGTGGATCTAGGCAGGGAAAGCAGACGGCGTACTTGTGCAGGTAGCTGATGGGCTCCGAATCATTCCACCTTAGGTATAACCACGTTTGGTTTTAGTTTGCCAAACAGGCCTATCTTTGAGCACAATACACTTGTTTTCCTCTCTGTTCCCACATGGAGGCTAAGCAAAGCCTTTCCTGGACAGTCCTTTGCTGTCTTTTCTTTCTACGGAAATCTTAAAGACTTAGCTACATCTACTCGGTACAGTATTTTTTTCAGAAATTCTACCATCTTTCTTGGCATGACCTGGGCATGGCTGCCCACATTCTGCTTTGACCTCGCTCTATGTGTGCTAGCTGCTTCACAAGAATGAGCTTCCCAAGGGCAGACATCTTGTGTGCCTCCTTATTCTCAGCAAGATGAACAGATACAAAGCAAGTTTCCACTGTGTTCATTACTAAAAAATTCTGGAGCTCAGTAGTTAAAGGTACTTGTCACCAAGGCTGATGATGTGAATTTGATCCCTAGAACTCTCATGGTGGAAGGACAGTGGACCCTGCAGCTTGTCCTCTGATCTCCACCCGTGACCCATGATCCCCACCCCCCACCCCAAGTGCATTCATTTCTATAAAATGAATATGGAGATTAGTCGTTTTGCTTTGAGTATCTGGAATGATGGAGACTGTTCTTTATATCCCCTCTAAGCACTACTGATGCTTAGTCACATGATATTTAGAATTGCAAAGCCTGTCGCTGATGTCCTTACAAGCATCCTGCCCAGCTTCCTCAACTGATTACCCAGGAAAGTCACATGTCCTCAGGGTATTCAGAGCATCTCCATACTGAGCAAGTCCTTCACCTCAGTTTCCCTATCTGTAAAACTAAAGAAGGAATTAGGTCAATTGATAGTTCACGGTCCTCTGACAGCTGCTCCATCAATTTCAACAGAAGTAGCTCGTTTTGTGTCCTCTCCTGCTCTGGAGAAAGGCAGGGAGGGATACATGGACTGGACTCATTCTTTTAGTTTTCTCTCATGTTAATTCTGCCCACATTGAAGAATTGCACTGTTCTTTTAAAATGATTGTATAAATTGCACGGTGCCCGTGGTGTGCCCGTGGTGTGCCCTCGGTGTGCCTCTGCTGCCAAGAAAGATTTCAGTTGTCCAAGCTTTGGGGTGAGTTCAGGAGTGCTGTGCTGCTTGGTCATGACTGAGCGCTCACTCTCTGTTGTGAAAGGAAGTGAAGGATGTTGGTGCTTTAGTGATGTTTTAAAGATGAAGGTCGCTGGAAGAGCAGGTTTGATCTAGATGGTCCAGGGCCTTTCTGGATGAGGTTCTGTGTTGGCTTTATGCCTTTACCCCCTCTTTTCCTCCCTTCACCCCTTCCCTCCGTTGCTCCCCTCTTTCCCTCTATCGCTCCTTCTCTCTGAAGAAGCTAGTGCTCCTGAACCCCTTTACCAGCGCCACCCCATAACTGACTCTGACCCCATAACAAGACAAGACTGTGCTTGTTAGTAATGTTACTTTTTTGCATTTGCACTTTTGGCCCTCAGGAAAACTTACTCACACCTTCTCCTTTGTTGCATGTTTTAGATTTTTCTTTTTTTTTCTTTCTTTTTTAACTTCCTGATGTAAATAATGCATGATGCTTATTTCTTAGATGACTAGCTCGCATCCTCTCCTCCTCTGAGTTAACTGTTTCCTTTTTTCCAGTATCTTCAGATGAAATGGCCACTGCTCGATGTCCAAGCAGGAAGCCTCCAGAGCAGACAAGCCCTCAAAGACGCCCGCTCGCCGTCCCCCGCACACATCGTTGTAAGTGTCTTTCCGTGACGTTCACCCCTCTGTTGGGGGCCAAGAGTAGATGCTCTCCTTCTTTCCTTTGGATGACGAAAACTCGTATTTGTCAGTTCTTTTAAAATGTTTTTCTGGAGACCAGCTTTGGATATGGTCTGTGTGACAAGCTCTTCCTTCCCCATGACGGTACCACAGCGATGGTCATGAGGAAATTTCCCGAGCCTTCCTTCCCCCACTGTGCTCTGTGTTTTGGGTTAGCAGCTAGACTTGTGGGCGTCTGTTAATAGGATACATCCTTCCTGATTTGGGGGAACTAGAGATGGAACTGAAGCAGTTGTTTAGAAAAAATGCATTTTAGGGGAAGCGAGGCCGAAAGGCGGGCGAGAGAAACAGGTTTGAAATTTTCCATCTACCCTATTTATTTTGATATGTACTAGAAAGTAACACTTTCCATAAAGATTGAAAACTTGATCTGAGCTCGTTAACTAAACCTAGAGTAGAAATGAACTTAGAAAGGCCCAAATTAAACTTAATCCGTGTACTCACAGCTTTGAAAGCATGTGGAGTCGACACAGAAAACATTTGTTTTTACTGAGACTACAGCATCAAGTATGTGTCAACATATATTTTTAATGCACTTTCCTAGCACATCGTAGGCTCTGAAAGTCTATAAATTAGCCTCCTGAGAAGGTAGCTCAGCCTTATTAGAATATCTATTTCCTTCTATATATTTATATCATGAGCTGGACTTCAGACTTTTGAAATAATTAATGAAAGACATATTTTTATAATGAATTCATGACAGGTAGAATTATGCAAAGCAGGAGATAATTCATACATTTTTTATTTACGCTATCACAAAATGTTACCCATTAGTCTGTTCGGCCTCTACATTACTCAGAATCTCTAAAAATTGCAAAATAATTTGAAGTAGAAAAACCTTAAGATGCATTTTGTCAAATTTCAGGCCACCTCCTGATTTGGTAGCTCGGTATAATTGATTATTTATTATTTAGTGAGCTAGGCCTCAGTTGTATGTGTGTATATCAGAACATAATTTATTTCTGTAGAACCACATTTGGAACCTTGATTGGTGGAAATGTCTTAACTTCTCATGGTATAAATAAGGCATGTAGGAAGAAGGCTGACATCTGCTAGAAGTTTCTTTCCTCTTCTAACCCCACAATTAAATGGATGCTTGTAGTTTATGTACATTCCTGGGATGTCAGGATGTGAGTTGGAGGTGACAGCCATAGACCATTTTAGGCCCCGTCTGATTCAGGAGAGGAAACTGAGCGAGACCCAGAGATGCCTTAAGTGAATTGCCCAATGTCACACACCGAGGTAGCGGCTGGAGCAAAGGCTGCATCCAGCTCTCTGCGCCCTTTTGGGACCTTCTGGTACATTCTCTTCTGTGAGAGGTGAGAGCAATGCTCATGGCTGACTCTTTTGTTACTGTAAGCTGGCTAGCCATCGGGGACAGAGACAGGAGGGAGGTGTGAAGAAGCTGCTGGTGAAGATGCTGATTCAGGTTTCCTTGGAAAATCAAATGCCATGTTAAACAAAATCTTAACACATGGTTATCGGAGCCCAGAGTGTGATTCAAGCGAGGTTCACGTTTTCCTGTGCCAGTGCATTCCCCAACATCTACCCACATGTTGATATTTATTTCTCTCCCCTTGGAAGCTCTCCCTGGAAGTCTCCCTACATTTTACCTGCAGAGAAGGGCGGTGCCTCTGCAGACTTAACACGGTTCAGAGTGTACACAGCTGTGATGGTGAAGGATCGTAGGCCACAGCAGCGCTGAGCAAGGCCCTCATATAAGGGTTGGGTTGTCACACTGCCCCCTCTTGTCCTGTGTAAATCCTGTGAGAACAGCAGCCACAACTGGGGTCCTCAGGGTCATATTTTCTTGTGTGGAAATGGACAGTCTATAGATGGTGGGAAACGGTCTTTGCAGAGCCAGTGTGAATCTTGACAAGGGATTCAGAGGGGAGACTGAGGCTCCTTTTCCTCTACTGTTTTCTAGAAGGCACGTGTACCCCAGCAGCCACTGGGGAGTACACAGGTCACCTTTAAAGTGGCCACTTTTGTCCACAGGAGCCTTAGCTGACAGTGGTCACACAATCTTGTTTACCGACTGCTGTGCCCGTAGTGACCTGGGGACTAGCCATCTGGTAGAGGTTATAGGTTTGTGGAGAAAGGTGGGCCCGGGAGCAGAGGAGAAAGGAAAAGCTATAAGTTTGGGCAAAAGGAGATCACATTTGGAAATGCTTAATTATCTTCTTACTGGACATGGACTGTGTGTCAACCTAAACCACCTGAACCACACTGGGTGTCCCGGAGAGCTTTCTGAAGTGTGGTTCGTGCATCGTATGGGTTTGTGTACAGTTTCACCGTGGCCAGAGGAGTTTGTGTCTGTGTTCAGATTTGGTCATGAATGGCTGGCTTTCCTCCTTACACTTCAATTTTCATTCTGTTACACAAAATGTTGTCACATCATAGCACATCCCCAGACGTATTTCAAAATAGCCTTCTACGGATTGTTTCCTAATTTCTCTGAAATTTTGATTATTGTAACTTGTGGGCCAAGCTGTTTCCAAATGACTTCTGATATTTCACTGCAAAAATAGAGAAGTGTAGGGGCTTGTTGTCAGTCACTTGAGGTTATGACTATCACAGATTGCTGAGGAAACACCTTCCCCAGGACCTGCTCCTAGAAGAGAAGCCTCATCTGGGAATTTAAAGTATTTTTCCAGAATATATTAATCTGGTTGAGGTTTTTTTTTTTTTTATTTTTTTTTTTCATATGTAGGAGGTTTCCATGCCATATGAAGTTAATGTGTATGGGGCTGGAAAGATGGCTCAGCAGTTAGGAACATTCATTTACTGACCTGTCAGAGAACCAGAGCTGGGATTCCAGAGCCAACATTAGATGGTTCACAATTGCCTAAAACTCTAGCTCCAAGAGGTCTGATACCCACTTCTGGCCTCCATGGGAACCTGCACACACATTACTCTCTCTCTCTCTCTCTCTCTCTCTCTCTCTCTCTCTCTCTCTCTCACACACACACACACACACACACACACATACACAATAACAATAATAAACATCTTTAAAAAGTTGCTGTGTGGAGTAAATGTTAATGTTAGGACCTAACAATGTGTGTTCATTGTTCATTCATCATTCATTCATTCATTCATTTCCTGGTGCTGGGGTTAGAACCCAAGGCTTTGCTCAGGCTAAGCAGACATTCTACTACTGAGCTACATCCTAGTCCTATCCGATAATATTTAAGTTAACCCTCTCCCACAAAATACCATTCATTTTTGTAGTTCCTTTAACCAGTGTCCAGCATCTCGTTTGTTATAGCCTGGTGAGTCCCAGTCTGTGTTCTGAGAAGAAATCGTTCCCTAGAGATGCCTTGATTGGCTGACCAAAAACTTATCGTTCCTGCAAGGAATCAGTCCTTGCCTCCCTCTTCCACATACCCTCTCTGCCCCACTACCCAACTCTGACATCGTAAAGCCTCAAAAATGCTAAGGAACCCATTCTAAGACTCCTCTCTCTGATTCCATTTTCTAATTTGTTCTATTTTACTTTCTCTGGCATTTCTGAAATTTCTATTCTAATTCTTCTTTTTCCTCTCACAAGTCGAAGGAGGAACTGCAGGCCTCTGCTGGGGGGTGGTGTCTCATGCAAGGTTTGTAGACTGCCTCCAGCCGCTGGTAAGCTGTGGGGTTAGGGCTTGCTCCCTGGGTACCACCTCCGGTGCCTTTACTATACAAAGACCTTCACTTAACTTCCTTTGTACCCAGAAAAGGAAGAAAAGAAAGATTCTAGACCCAAAATGGTGGTATTTTGGTATAGCATGTGTCTTACAACCCAATAAAAAGGCTTCAAAAGTTTTTACAATTTTATCTCGGGGGTTTGCTTTTGAAGTCAGTGTGGAGTTTTACCTTGGGGTGGATTCTTCCTGTTTCTCTGTCTTGAGTGTTTTGTTGGGTAATGAGCACTGAAGAGTGGGATGGGAGAGCAGACTGAATCCCAGTGAAGAAAGCCTGCCAGACAGTGGTGGTACACAGTTTTTTTGTTTTGTTTTGTTTTGTTTTTTGTTTTTTTAATTGCTTAAATGTTGATGGCGAGCAGAAACCTTACAAGATGTAGCATAGCCAGTAGGACTTCACACAGGGTCTCTGCCCTCTGTGCTGCACACATTTCCAAGGGACACAGGGCCCACGGAACTAGGAGCTTTTGTTTCTACAGAGTCCAGGAGGGCCCACTCATTGTTAATTAGAAAATGACCTCAAGACTATTCTCTTTGCAGTTAAATGCGTGTGAAGGCTTCTAACTACCCCCCCCCCCCCCAATGTTCCCATGTTTATGGGGATCGACTAAATGCCAGGAGGCTTTGTGACAGAAAGATGTCAAGGCTGGTAAAAAATTGTGATGTGTGCCTGGAAAGATTACAGGGCCCCTGCGGGTGTGACCAGGGAAACCTGGTTGTGACTGGGAAGTTGATGGGCATTATGATCCTGGACATTTAAGATGACTAAAGACTGTTAAGGGTGCAGTTGAATAGGAGGGGGGACTTCCCATGTTCTGTGGCATGGAAGGCTAACGACGATTGACATCGTTTAATTGGGTATTTCAAAATAGCTAGTCTAGAAGGTTCTGAATGTCTCTGTCTGTGTGTGTGTGTGTTAAAAGAGTGACAGGTAAGAGAATGAATTTGTGAGGAACTGCACCTAAGCCTGTCCATGGTATATGTGTATGGAGCTATCCCATCAAGAGTCATGCATTTGTACATTTAGTATGAGTGCACAGAAACTAGCAGCATTAAAACTGGAATTTGGAAGATTTATGGAAGATGGTGTATGAAGCTCTAGAGAAGGGTGAGAACAGAGAGCATGATGGGCAGAAGGGAAAATGCATTAGGTCTTATGGGAAAGAGTAGGTGTAGAGGACTCAGAGACCCCTGGCGGAGGTGGAGACCCTGGTGCCGTGACATCAGATCTATGAGAGGAATCATGAAGGGTTTGGTGACTGTGTGACGCTGCAAGCCCTAGGGATGGTGACGTGGACAGATTTGGATGGGGCCGAAGGGGAAACTACCACCAGATGAGAGGGAAGGAGTAGGTGGCTGGAGAATGCCGTTCGCAGGATGAGGCAGGTTTGGAATAGAATAGCTCTTTGGTTTTTTTGCTGAGAGATCATGCTTATATTGATTCAGTCATGGATTCATTCACTGGAGCCGCAAATACGCTGCAGTTGTTCACTGAGTGGAAAAAAGCCTTCCAGACACTGAGAAGACACCAGTGGTGACCCTGATGCCGAGAGTGGAACAGAGGCTTGTGCTGGGTGATGCTCTGAGTTTGTTTTGGATGTTCCATCGTTTTACAGAGAAGGAGCTGGCCACGGGAGGAACCAGGCTTCACCACTGGTGGGAGTCAGGGTGTGGGACAAGGTCACTGGGCCTCAGCACCCCATCTTTCTAGCCCTGAGTAGACAGCTGAGAACGGCTGAGCACGTCGGTCTAGAACATTGTGTGCATGCTGTTTCCCATACTGTCAGTGGGCATACCAGTGGGAGCTCCCACCCCACCTGTGCCAGGGTGTGGCTCTAGGAGCCCTGCCAGCTTCCAGAGTGTCTACTGTGGCTTCGGGTTGTGGATATTGTAGCTATTATAAAGGACTCCTTGGCATCTTGCAAGAAAGGGTGTATGTATACTTCTGTGGAGAACAGTGAATTTGAGGTGATGAGTGAGAACCTACACTGGTTTTCCAGAGTCCCCCCCCCCCCCCCTGTAGACTGTCCTCATTCCCTCTAAGTATATATGTGCTTTTCTTGTTATTTATTTAATCCACTTACCCATGACTCAGCCAGACTTTCTAGAACACTCAGCCTGTGTTTCCTGCTAACAGCTGAGTCAGAACCGTTCCATTTCACAGACAAGGCTGTGTTGAGCATGCCTGTTTTGTCTATAAAACAAGCCTCTCAACACCACACACAGCCTTGTTATTCTTATGAGGAGAATTAGCACAGAGAACTAGACCCCCCAGGCTTTCTTTTGGAGGGAAAAAACCTGTGAATGGAATCACAGTGCTCTGAAGAGAGTCTGTGATCAAGTTCCCCAAGTGCATGCTGGGCTAGGGGTCATGATGGAGTCCAAGGTCAAATGGCTAAATCTTCCTTAGGTCTTTACTGAATCTCTAACGTTCTCAGGTTCGTGAGTTGGGTTCTGGTGTGGTAGCTGCCCGCCCTGGTGATATAGAACTGATTTCACGAAGGACTGTGTAACCTCTGTGTAACCTTCAGAGTAGAACCAAGGTTTAAGGACCGAGGAGTCCCATATCCTCTCTCCTATTGCCCATCTGCTGAGGCTCCATCGATGTTTGGTAGCCGACTCTTGCCCTAGAGACTTCCGGCACGGGAAGGAAGCATCCTGGTGGCCACACGAACCCTCCAGGGAGTTCAATCTTTGTTGTACACTGGGGCATGTCTCCCTGAAGCACAGGCTCCTTGTTGGCTGTCCATGATGACGATACTGTTACCCCGACCCCAACACCAACTCTTCTTTAGAATTTCCTTGTTTATACCTTATTCATATCATCAGTGACTGACAAACCTATTGAAGATCGAGAATTGCTCATATTTTAATTAAACCATTCTGCCTCTAAGGGACGTGAAATCATTTATTATTTCATGTGCATTGGTGTTTTGCCTGCATGTATGTCTGTGTAAGGGTGTTGGATTTCTTGGAGCTGTAGTTACAGACAGTTGTGAGCTGCTGTGTGGGTGCTGGAAATTGAACCCAGGTCCTCCGGAAGAGCAGCGAGTGCTCTTAACTGCCGAGCCATTGCTCCAGCCCTATGCAATGAACTTTTAAATGAATGTAGCTTCTTTATTCATAGACTTAGTGTCTGTTGTAGACAGTTGGGAGACCACCTGTAGTCTTACCTCTCAGAGAGATCCATTTCCTTTTAGGTTTTTTTCTTCTGACTACGTTAATATTTCTTTTTAACATTTTGGAGCTCCGAGCCAGGTTCAATGACTCCATTTTCATATTTATTTAAAACAAAAATTACTAAAGTCAGTAAGTACTTCTCCATGTCATTACAATTCCTAAGGCTTTTAATGACCCATAGGAGTCTTTAATGTGATTTTGCCCTGATTTATAAGCTCAATGCCATGTTGTTGATCCTTTCTGTCAGATTTTGTTTCTGTTTCCTTCCGAGCCCCATGGCGATGTTGTTTATGCATCGGCGTCCTCCCCAGGCCCTTTCCTTTGGGATAAATTGGGAGGAAGAATTGAGATGAAGGAGAACAGAGATTTAAAAACTGCTCCTTAGATACGTAGCCGTGAATTATTTTCCTGCAAGGTCTCAGTTCTGCAGGCGTCACCCCAGCTACGAGACTAGGGTCAGATTCCACGGTCAGAACGGATTTAATTCTCTGGGGGAACTTAGCAAAAGGGAGGTTTATGTTTCCCTGGAGAGCTGAACCCTTAACTCGCCTTGCTCCAGAACCCAGCCAATAAGGCTTCACCTTTAAGGCCTTCGTGGTCAGCTCCTGTGCTGCCGTGTCTCTGGATCCCAGTTACTCTTCTTAGGTAATTCTCACAGGACATCCGCTTTTGCTTCTCCCCATCCCCAGCATGCTCAGTTTTTGCAGGGCTATTTCAGAGGCCTTGAGTGTACTGATAATCTCTGTTAATTAGTTTCTGACGTAATTATTTCTTTCATCTTTTTTTTTTTTTTTCTTGTTGAGACAGAATGTTACTAGGTAGCCCAGGCTGGCCTCAAACTTCCAGTCCTCCTGCCTCCCCCTCTAGAGAGCCAGGGTGACAGGTGTGTGCTGTGATGAGCACTTTAGTTACAGTATTTCTTTTAGAGTCATCTTAGCCGGCAGAGGGTGTTTATTTGATGCCCTGTGTGAGCTTGGTCAGACCTCCGGATGAGGTTGTTTGGGCAGGCACACCCACTTTTCAGAGAGGCCGTTGGCTCCTGTGTGAAAGATGTGCCACAGTAAATGGGGGAGGACTGGCAGCCTGTCTTGGCTCTCCGCCATCTCTCAGAGCTGGGTCCTGGTGTGCTTTGGGGAAGCGTCTCTGGCAGATCCTGGCTAGCTAGTGTTTCCTGACATTTGCTTCCCAGAGTGTTTAATAAGGTTACTGGAAAAAAAGATTCTCTCTTAAAATAGGTTTAGCAAGCTCTGGGTCTCTCACTGGGTCTTGGCTCTGCAGGGGGCTTCAGATCCTTTGTAGAGGAGGGGTTGTCTCTCTGCGACGTCTACTCAGCATAAGGGACAAGATGGGAACCTTCTTCGTGGAGTTGATCTGGTTTCAGCACCTGCTCTGTTTACTGAACACAGGGGCCTGTTTTAAATTAACATGGGTCTTAGAGCTCAGCTCATGTTTTGGGCTGTGTTTATCTTTCCAGTAAATAAAACAAAAGTGTTCTTTTGGCACCCATCCATCCTGCTTGTCATTTCTTGCCTTGCTGATTGCTCTGTGTTTGGGGCCTGCTTATTTCTCCAACCAGACTGTAAGTTTCTTGAAGCCAAGGAGCCCCATGGTCCGTTTCTCTGCCTGTGGCTTTCTCCCCTCCACTGCGGTGCTGCTAATTAAGCAGAAAACCAGTTTCTGGTAAAGAACTGGAGCTGATTTGGTTTGGACTCAGTGTGACTTCACCAGGCCCAGAGTGTTCACGGTACCTCGGTTAGCACACAGCTTGTGAGTGTGTCTGCTCTCTACCTGATGTGGCAGCATGTTTTGGGAGAGACATAATTTGGGGTTATGACATGGGTAGGGCTTGCCAGGAACTTGAGAATCCATCCTTATAGACTCCAGCTCACAGGCAAGCATGCCTAATTGCTGTGGCTGCGCTTCTGTGGAACATGGTCACAGGAAAGCTCCAGAAAGTCAGGGTGTGGGGCTTCTGTCTCCTCCTAGTTAGGAAGGGCTGTTCAATGGGAAATCCAGGAGTTGGTTATTGATGGGAAATGGTTGTATTTTGCTAAAGTCGTGATAAGTGTTTATGGGGTTACTTTGTGATTGACTTGTTAATAATGTCTTACAAGTCATATTTCATCTTCTGCAATGCAAAACAATGTGTGGGGGCCAGATTTCTCTACTGTGTGTGTTTTGGGGCTTGAACTCAGATCATCAGGCTTGGCGGCAGTACCTTTATCTACCGAACAATCTCTTTAGCCCTGTATTAATTATGGAAGACATTTACATTGTGTGTGTGTGTGTGTGTGTGTGTGTGTCCTTTTTATCCCCTTGCCATTACTACCACAGTCTAGTCTTACTTGTCTCTCACTTGGATGTGGATTTGACCTTCCTACATCCTATATTTGTAACTTCCCATCATAATATTCTTGAATCCCTATAGTTGTTCCTACACTTATGACGGCCTTTGAAAACTTCGTATACACCCTATAATATACTTACGAAAATCTGGCCTAACTCTCATCTTATGAAAAAGGCCCAGAGCAGCTACAAATAGACACTTGCCTCTGCCACCTGACTAAAAGGTTGCTTCTGAGATGCAAGGACTCAGAATTGACAGCACCCAGGCCAGTTAAGTCTAGGCACCCATCATGCTTTTTGCTGCCTGGACACAAGAATCTGTGACAAAATGGCCAGTGTCTTGGTGGCAGCGCCCTCCGAGGGAGCCACATCTCCCTGATGGTATGCATCTGAGCCCTGCCTCACCCTGATGCCGTTCATCTACCCAGCCGCAGGCTCTTGCAATCTCAAGTCGCCGCTAAACAGCTCCAGACAGCGTGATGCAATCTGTTTTCCAGCCCAGACCCGCATAGCGGGTGGATCTGGGCAGTGATTAAGTGCATCACTGAGGCTGTTTAATAAGATGGAGATGGGAGTCTCCATGGGTCTAAGAGCAGTGAGGGTAAAGGCCTCTTGCCCTCTCCAAGGGCACAAGCTTCTTGTCATCCTCCTTCCTTCCATCTGTGTTTGCTGAGTTAGAGGGTGAAGAAGACAGTAAGTGGCTAAGCAGGCCGAGGAAAGAAGGAGAAAAGTGGAGCCCAGCATAGCCTCGGGCCTGGCCCATCCACTCTCCAGAGACCAGGTGGATCCCTTATCTATATCTGTCTTCAGGCCTAATCTGACTGGTTCACTTTCTGTGGCTTTTGATGTTAGGCCCAGCTCAGGGTTAGGAGAGGTTGTAAATGAAGTGTTGGTCCCTTGCCATTTGCTACTCAAGGGAGAGCTGGCCTTGATGGGTATAGGGACAGAAAATAAAGTGCATGTATAAACAAACATACCTCATAATGAACTGAGAACATGGCTAGGTTTCCTGGGAAACTTTGTTGGAACTCAGGAACAAAAAGAGTGTTTTGTTTTGAGACAGGGTTTCATGTAGCTCATGTTAGCCTCAAACTCATTGTGTAGCCAGGGAGATCTTGGACACCTGATCCTCCTTGCCTGCAAATCCCAGGTCCTGAAATTACAAGTGTGCATGGCCATATCCTGGTTTGTGCAGTACTGGGGATTGAACCTGGGGCTTCTTGCATGTCAGACAAACTTTCTGAGCTGCGTCGGAACATGGTAGCAGCCCTCTTCCCCTGAAGCCCACAGCACAGCGATGGTGATGTGGAGAACTGCAGGGCATTGGCCCTAGACTGGGGGAAGCCACTTCCATTCGGATGCTGCAGGCAGGTGCCTCTTCAGGGCTTCCAGTTAAGGCCCTTCCCATCCCATTTCTGCAAAGTGCTCGGCAGGTGTAGCCTTGGTGAACAGACAGTGCATGAGTGCTCTGCTGTCCTTCCAGCCTGGGAACTGGGACCTTAAAATGGACTCGGTGCTGAGGACACCTGTCCCTACATTGCTCTTCTCCTTGATACCAGCACCGCTTCTGTCTTCACCGCTACCCTTGCCCTGCCCTTCCCGCTCCGTCTGAGGGACACGAGGTTGGACAGGGGACAGACAGGTGATACAGGTTCATGCACTTTTATGCAGATAACCAAAATCTGTGGCTCTTTGCAATTACTTTCCTGTACTCATAAAGGTGCATAGTAGCCGTGGTGTGCATATGCCCCTGGCCCTGGAGTGGAAGACTCATTTGAAGAGGGTTAAAATGGGTGCGGGGAGAATGACTGGACAGCACAGCTTAATTCTATGTAGTCAGCTCTGGTCCTAGATTATTACAGGGAGCCAACACCTTAACTGATGATTTTCTGTAACTTTATGGCCAAAGCAATTCTGATAGTTATTCAAGCCTTTAGGCTTATGATGTTAATTTTTTAATTTTTTTTTTTAGTTTTATTTCTCTCAAAGTAAAAGTTCTGGGTCGTGAACCAGGTCTGCCACTACTGCACAGAGAAGCCCATGGGTGCAGAACACTCCTGCCTCTCCAAGAACAATTGGTTTGAGCTAGTCTGAGAGTTCCTGTAAGAACAGGACAAATTGTGCCCCACATCCCCACGAGCGACCTCTAAAGGGAGTTTCTGGGATTTGTTTCTGCGGTCATGGGGAATTTAAAAAATGAACGTTAGGTATTTTCATGAAATTCCTGATTTTATATTTTTAGATTCTCAGACTTCTCTTCCCTGGCTACCATTCCCATGCTCATCATTGCGGGAAAACTCTTTTCTTTTGTGTCTTGGCAATATTTACTTGCATATTTTAGAAACATTGTTTTATCACAGATAATTGGTGGCAAGCAGAAAATTCTGTTGTTTCTCTTTCATTTATTATGACTCCTTTTCTATCTTACGGATGTTTTCTCCGTTTTTCATTAAAACAACACACTGTACAAAGGCTGGTGCAGTCACAAACACCCAGACTGGAGCTGAGCTCCCTGCTTGTCCCTGTAGGCCTGGTAGTGTCTGCAGTAGGACGCACAGGGATTCGGAGGCCCAGGATGTCATGTCTCCGAGGTCAAGGACGTGTCGATGGGTTTGGATCCGCCCAGGGTGAAGCGGGAGAGCAGAGGACAGCGTAGGCTCAGCACTGCGTCAGTGCATTTTGGAGAATGTCAAAAACTGAGCTCCCTGCTGCCTCTAATGCCCACGAAGATGTCATGTTAAGTTGTCTTCGTGTTTTTGAGACAGAGTCTCTCTACAGAGCCCCCGCTGCCTTGCACTCGCTCTGTAGACCAGGCTGGCCTTGAACCCACAGAGATCCGCCTGCTTCTGCCTCCCAAGTGCAGGGTCTAAAAGCGTGCGCCATACTCAGCTACCTGTAAGTTGTCTCCTCACTCACCACCTAAAAGCTGGTTGCAGATGGAATGACTGTGCTCTGATTTTTGCTGTTGTGATAAAACACTCTGACCGGAAGCAACTTAGGGGAAGAAGCAACTTATTTCAGCTTATATTTCCAGATCACAGTCCATCACTGAGAGAAGTTACGGCAGGAACTCAAAGCAGGAGCTTGAAGTCAAGCCTGCTTGCTGTTTCACACAGCATGACCTCTGACCAAGGACCTCACTTGACAGTCAAGAAATACAGCAGGAACTGTGGAGGTTGTTGCTTGCTGGCTGGTTGGGAAGCCAGCTTATACGCAGCCAACTTTCTTAAGCAGTTAAGGCCTATTTGCCTATGGTGGTGCTGTCCACAGTGGGCTTGACTGACTCTCTCTCTCTCTCTCTCTCTCTCTCTCTCTCTCTCTCTCTCTCACACACACACACACACACACACACACACACACATCAATTAACAATTAAGACAATCCCCAACACAGCCACAGGCAATATGATCTAGGCAGTTTCTCAATTGATCTCTTCCTAGATGACCCTAGGCTGTGTCGAATTGACAGTGAAGAGATGATCAGGTCAGATGGGGAAAGGGACAACTTATCATCAGAACCAGAGATGAAAATGTGCCCAGGAAGTGCAGTTAGGATTAGGAGCTGGGCTGCGGCTCTGCCATCAGGAGCAACTGGCACAAGTCTCATTTCCGCCCACCCTTCAGCTAGATGTGGCATGAGAAAACAGAACATGGTGTTTCTAAAGAGGGTGACAACTTTTAATGTTATCTAGACACTTAGTTTGGGAAAATGGGTTTCTTTTTCTTTCTGTAATACAAGTGTTTTATGTATCCACTTGCTGTTCTGTGCACATGTGAGGATTCTCAGTTTGATTTATTTACCACAATATACGTTCATCATACGGGAGGCACAAGCACAGGTCTCAAGCCAGCCACCGTACAGGGAAGTTTGAGTGCGTGATTTAAAATCTTGCCTGTGAGCTAGTGCGCATTTGGCCATCTGTATGGAATAAGTGAGTGCCAGAGGACTTTGGTGAGGGGGAGGCAGGGCAGCCATTGGCCCTGGAGAGATGGGCTTGGGCTGTGAGGTGGCTAGTGCTGTGTAGAGAGGCCAGCAGGGTTGGACTTGGCTAAGTGTTCTGCTCTCTGGATGCCTGTGTGAAGTTTCCTTTACAGGTTTTCAGTTGGCAAAGTCTGGATCCTTCCGGGCCCAGGCCCGTATACGAAAATTCAGAATAGAAGCCAAATTGAAAGGTTTACCGAACTTTTGGTCATGTTCATTCCAGGGCCACAGTTACTATGATATTGCACAAAGTTGTAGGACAGAGCAACCTCCTCTCAGGCTCTTTCCTGGTCCTGTTTTTTACATGTTGATAAGCTCGCCTGATAGCAAGCTCACATCTTGTATGTATACATATGGTGAGATGCACATGCCCTGTCGTGGTCATGCTGGAAGTCCGCTGAACATTGGCCAGATCCAGGCACTTTGCTCTCACCAGGGTAACCCTCCTAACACCCGTAGGTGCTAGCCGTTGCCACTCCTGCTTTAGAGATCAGGAAACCGAGACTCAGTTGGGAGGATGGTGTAAGAAAGGCCGCACAACTGGAGTTTGAACTCAGAGCACATACCCGAACACACATACACACTTACACATAATTAAAACCTGCATTCACACGCACACACCCACATGCACACACAGTCTCTACACACATTGAGAAAGAAGGGACGACTTCTGCTGCTCTCCCAAGTTCACGGTCTTCATTCCTAAGCAGTCGCGTTGTCAGACTTCCGAGTCTGTGTAGTTCAGCGTGTGCGCCTGTACAGGTGCCCGTGTGTGTGCACGTGAGCCTATGGTGTAGCACAATTAACGTTAGTGGCTTCATATGTCACGGGTTATGCAAATTACTTTAAAAAAATAACCACTGTATTTGAATTTCACTCATTCTGTACCTTTGATTTAGCTTGCTCACTTCGCCACTTTCGTAGTCTGCCGTAAGGCTACGGCCTAGTTTTCTTGGTCTTTATTGATGGCCCTTTAGCTCACTTCCAGTCTTTTTGTTTATTTGTTCTTAAAGAATTGTGTGTTTCCGTGTCCATATTTAAGTATGTTTATCACATTAGTGCCTGGTGCCCTGGTGCCCTTGGAGGCCAGAAGAGGGCATCTGATCCCCTGGAACTGGAGTTGCAGACCGTGTGAGCTGCCTTGTGTGTGCTGGGAACTAAACCCCAGTCTTCTTTAAGAGCATCAAGCGCTCTTAACTCCTGAGAGTTAAGAGGCTCCTATGGCTCCTAAGCCACTTCTGCAGCCCTGCTTACAGTCTCTTATGATTATGAGTTGTGCTCCAGTAACAGTCCGGGGGCAGCTGTGCGTGGGCAGTGAGCGGGGCTGTTATAGGGGTTGTGTATCGACACACACAGAGGAATAAGGAGAGCGCCCTTTTCCTGGGTTTTGGTTGAAATCTGTATTGCTAGACTCTTTAGGACAAGACAGTGACCACCTGCCTCCAGTGCCAGAACTACCCTCTGACTAATGTGTCTTCTTCCTTGTGCGGTGGTATCTTATCCGATTTGTGCTTCTTTGACTTCTGAGCTTGAATATCATATCGTATATTTATTGGTGCACTCAATTTGCTCCTTTCCTTATTTCAAAGAATCCAGTAATTTTCCCATGTTGATTTATAGAAGCTCTGTATATAGGTTGTAGGCAATATTGTAGGAGATAGAAATACTTTCCCTACTCCATGTTGTTACTGAGCTTTGTATAGATGGATTTTTAAATAAGTAGATTTTAAAGTTCAGTGCATTTGAATGCACCAGTACCTTCTGTGTTTGCATTTTGTACCCACTATAAGTAGCTCCAGATTCTGCAAATGCTGCAAGAACTCTGTTTTGTTGTTTACACGCATGCCCCCATGAGTGCCCATGTGTGTGTATTCATGGGCATGTGTGTGTACATGTGTGGAGGACAGAGGATGATCCCATGTTATTCTTCATGTACTGTCATCCTCCTCTTCCCTCTCCACCCTTCTCCTTCTCCCCTCCTTCCCCTCCTAGCTGGCCACCGAGCACCTGGAGCCTGTCTGTCTGTCTGTCTTGCCAGTGGTAGGCTTCTAAACCCAGCTCTTTGAGTGTGGCGTCTGAGGATTGAACTTGGGTCCTTGTGCTTTATGCACTGGCGTTTCCTCAGACTTGGGAACTCAGGTTTGGTTGCACATCTGCTACTCTAGCCGTAACTGTAGAGGTCACTTTTCTTAGGCATCTAAGCCAAGGAGTTGGTTTTAAATTATGATTTAAGAGTATTAACAAATATCACTTAGTCAAAGGTACAAAAGCCATGGAATTCAGAAAAGTGTCTGGGAATTTGGCAGTGAGGGACAGTAAGTGACGGTAAGTAATGCTGTCACATGTGGATGAGCTCTAAGCCCTGCCCTGGGCAGACATGTTCTGTTTGACTGGATCAGTCTTTCCAACAGATCCTGTTGAAGTCAGAGCTCATAGCCCCATTTTAGAGACAAGAGACCCAGGATCTAAAGAGGTTCGATTGTTAAGAGGTAAGGGACAGAGCCAGGGTTCACATCTGAGTCTCTCGACTCAGTTATTTGGATGCAGCCACATCACCTTCACAAAGATTAACCTGGAGTCCTGACATCTTTCTAAGTTGTTAATTTTTTATTTTTGAATCATGATCTCACTATGTAACACTGGCTTGCATGGATGTAGACCAGACTAGCCTTGAACTCACAGCAATCTGCCTGTCTCTGCTTCCCAAGTGCTGGGGTTACCTCAAGTATTCTAAGTCATTAAGTAAAAAAAAAATCATTTGATTATTTATTTAGTGTGTGAGCACATGCGTGTGGAGGTCAGGTAACAAACTGTGGGTGTCAGTTTTCTTCTTCTGCCATTGGCTTCCAGAGACTGAACTTAGGCCCCCTGGCAAGCCCCTTTCCCACTGAGCCATACCACTGGCCTCTAATGCCATTTAATTTGAATCTAATTGGAAAGAAAGAGGGTATGGGCGGAGGGCAGGATGGAGAAGGGGAGGGGCTTGAGACTCTGAAGATTCAGCAGCAGAAGCTAAGAACCCAGAGCAGGGAGGGCAGTCCAAGAGGAGGAGTTCCGTATTTCATATAACTAAAACATTAAATAAAACCCAAATAATTACATAGTGCGGGTCTGATGCAGAGTCATCAACCTCCCTGAATTGTTGGTGTGTGTGTGTGTGTGTGTGTGTGTGTGTGTGTGTGTACATGGACGGGGGGGAGTCAAGAAGTCTGGGAAACTGTTTTTGCCTAAGGAATTACATTCCAGGGGACTCAGAGGATTTAGGTAACCACAAAAGCCATTTATTTCAAGTACACCAAGACTTCTTCTACTTTGATCCTAATCCATAGCATAATTAATAAATGGAAAGTGCTGGAGCATGGGTCTTTTACAACGTGTACTTTTTAAATGGCTTTTGGTCTGACATGATTCATTTGCCACTTGGAAAAGCACCGTCACTTCAGGTGGGCAGACAAGGAGGGGACGCTGGGTGAGCAGGCTAGAGCTGCTTCCTGGGGTTCGGGTCCCGCTTCTCCCTGACTTTGCCGTCTAGGAAACATCTGAGAACACAATGACCAGGAATGAAATGGCTTCTGCTCTCAGTGTTCCTTAAGCCCCCAGACCATCTTTACAGGGTCAGTCTACTTACCCCTCCCCCTCCTATCATTGAGGCAGTCATGGGGGAGGGACAGGCACTGGATGTCCAAAGGGAAAAGCCAGATAATTGCTGTGGTTGTTCCTTTTTCTCCCCTACACTAGTGGGGTGCCCCCGACACATGGTCCCCCAGCACTAAGGGGACTCCCCGGACACGTGAGTTTGAAAGTGTACCAGGAGCGTTGAAGGTAGGCATGAGAGGGAGGGTACAGACACCCAAACAGCAGCCCAAGAACTAATACAGATCAAATGGATAAATTAATAAATAATAAAACAAAAGGAATATTTTGACAACTTACAACATGTGGCAGACTCTGTGTGTAATAGCTTCCCCATCATGAGCTTCAGTTGTTAAATGTTATCTCCATCTTACAAATAGTGAAACCGACGTCCAGGGGAAAAGGTGGCCTTTTCATGGGTAGAGGTTGAGGCTTTGGCAGTGTTAGCGCGGTAGGAGCCCAGGTCTTGGTTCCTGTGTTGCCTTTCAGCTGGAATTGGGTGAGGCAATTTCAGAGAGGACTTGGAGCTCCTGGGAAGTAAAGCTGTGTGAGGGGCAGAGGGAGCTGGGCCTGGGGCTTCTCACAGGAGCAAACTCACAAGCCAGATCTGAACTTCGGAGGGGCCAGAGCCCCGATGCTCCCCTGCATGTGGGCTCCAGTGGTACCAATCATCCTGCCGAGAAGAAGTTCCCAGCTCCTCTGCCTTTCACTGGATCATCAGAGCATCAGAACTGGGGAAGTGACTGTAGCTGTTACCATCTTCCCTTTGCCTGGGACAGTCTGCATTTTGACCAGGGTGGGCAATGATAACTTGCAGCTGCTCACAGGGCCTCCTCTGAGAAGGGGGGAGTGGCTTGTTACATTCAAATATGCCATGAAACTATTACCACCTGATGACAGGGGGTGGGGGGGGGGTTGGAAGGGTCTGGAGGGGTCTGTTACAGCAGGGATGAAAGGGGGTGTGCACTCTCATCCCCAGAAAGCATACAGTGGGAAGAGAGCCAAATGCTGGAGTGGGGGAGCGGGAGAAGAGGGTGCACAAGGCACTGTGGCTTTGCACAGTTTGGGTAGAGTCACTGGCGTAAAGTGCACTTCTTTACTATGGTACCCTGGGGCAGTAGTAGCCCTGAGCCCCATCTTTGGGCTTCCTGGCCAGTTTGTAACAACAAATGCCCGTGTCTGTGTCTCTGATTTGAATAACGAGGGGATTGAGGGAATTAGGATGCACATGGCTTTCAGCCTGTCAGGAACTCTGTGTGTGTGTGTGTGTGTGTGTGTGTGTGTGTGTGTGTGTTTGTGTGGAGACCTATGTGTGCACTTGTGTGTGTGTGTGTGCCTGTGTGTATACACCTGTGTGTGCATGCCCACTGTGGCAAAACTGTGTCTGCACCTGTGCACCTGTGTATGTATATATACTCCTGTGTGTGTCCACTGTGTGTGCCTGTGTGAGAGGACCTCTGTGCTTCTGTGTGTATGCACACTTCTGCGTGTCTTTCCATATGTGGCTTTGGACTAATGGGAAAGAGTGTCTATGTGCAGAGTGATAGGGCCGCCCTTGCGTTCCCTAAGCCAGTGATGTCCGTTCCCCAAGCAGGAAGCAGGCTCACTGCTGAGTAGACTTTTATAGACATACAGTGTCTGAGCAGACCCCAAACCTACAAAAATCACCCATGCCTTTGCCCGTGTCTGCTCAAGATGGTGGTGGGGGACCTTTGGGCTGTGCTCCTGGTAGTCCATCCTGCAGTGGCCTGGACTGCATGCAAATTATTGTTCTTTGGACCTAAAGTTTAGGTGTTTTGGAGGCATCTGTGGATTTTGAAATGTTTTCTAACTGCCAGAGTTTGAACGCAAGGTCGTCATCGGTACCCACTCGCCTATACACATTTTAGAGGAGTGTTTTTGAGAGTCCATAAAAACACCCTGGCTTGCGGGCCACTTGTCGGGACTGCCTCCTCCCTCCCACCCACCCACCTATCCCCACCCTTTTTGACCAAACCATGCAAACATTGGTATTCAAAAATATTTTGTTACTTTTCTTGGCAAAGGATTCCAAGAAGGAATTGCAACAGAGTCCCGGAGTTAGGAGGCAACTTTCTGGGGTAAAAGGCGGGGTGCTGGGGAGGGGAAGTTTGGGGTTTGAATCAAAAACAGATTCGAAGCTTTAAAATAAGCGGAGCGGAGCCCTTTCAGCTGGCAGAGCTCGGTGTTGGTGTGGGTCAGGCTTTACCGTGCCCAGTGGAGACCGACAGACAGTGTGAGAACTGGGACATAAACAAAAATGTCGTCCCTGGGAGTCTTGTCGCAGGACAATGTCTCAATTGTTCCTGTGCTTTTCAAGGCAGCAGGGGAGAGTGGAATATTAACTGTTTACTGCCCGAGGCTGGCTGGAAAACTGCTTGGAGAGAGGAAAACGGAAAGACAGAAAACGGCATTTGAAAAAAATGCGATTAAAAATGCCAGTAAACGATAGAACAACAGATTGCTTTAGGTGCCATGTGCCGTTCACCTCTGTCTGGCCACTCTTCGGGGTCGTGTGTGTGAGCCCAAGCAACAGCCTGGCACTGTTTCTTAAATCTGCGTGTTAGCCTTGCACAACATAAGCTTTTAGAGATTGCTGCCTGTAGGTAGCTGCCAGGATGTGAGGCTGGAGGTTAGGGAAGGAAGTAGGATTTCTGATAACACTTTAAATTTTGGATGTTAGCTGGCAAATCCTGTTACACTTTATTCTTCCTGAAAACTGCACCACCCCCCAGCTAGCCAACCCCCCCTCAAATGGTTGGAATTTTGAAAACCAAAACTAGAGTTTCAGAACTCCCTTATGAAAATACACTTAGTGCTTAAGAAAGGGAGAAAAGTAACTTTGTCTTGGAGGGAGCTGGAAGCACAAAGGGAGACCAGCGCTCTATTCACACTTGAACTTCGTTGATTAGAGGAGCAAACAGCACAGCCTGCTGTATCAGCCTTTATCTGGGCAAAGTTCAAAACTCAACTGGTAATTATGTCCTCAGAAGCTTTGAAAGGGCTGTTGTTTCCAAAGCAGAGACCAGACTAACTTCTTCAGGACAGAATGCACTTGGGTTGTTTGTTAGATAAACTCATTTTAATAAATAGGGGTCACGGGAGAGGTTGGCCATCTTGGAAGAGTTGGCCTCTGCCCGATAAATGGCTGACTGCTCTTGGGGGAACTTGAGGCTTTCTCTCTGTTTAACTTTTCCGCAAGAATTTTGCAGGCAGCTAAAGTGAGCTTTGGCATCTGCTTCCTGTCAGACAGGAAGTCACTTCCTTCGCCAAAATTACAAGCTATGGCAGAACTCCCTGGCCACACCGAAGAGAGCGTGTTTTTCCCAGAAGACCGTGTTTCTAGATGCGGAAGTGTAAATTGGTACACTGTGTGATCACAGAGCCCAAAATATATGGGGAAGAGCTTTGCTGGGAAGAATGTGTCCCACAGTCAAGGAACTGCTCAGAGTGGTGGCTGCCCTGGCCCCTGTGAGAGAGGCTTGGCCTGCCGCCACTGCATGAAGATGAGTCAGTAGTTCCCTTGCCAAGTTCCTGTGCGGGGAAGACCCTACCTCAGTTATTTAGGAGGCTGAGGTCGTAAGGTGGGCAGCTCCATGGTACTAACCTCAGAGGGTGGACTCCATTATTAAGCCTTATTGTGAATCTTCCTCCTCCCTTAATTTATGATTCAGGAACTCAGTTACCCACCTTGCCATTGCCTGCCCACTACCTCTGATCATGGCTTATTTCAGAAGACAGTTCAGTGACTTTGTGGGGACAATTTCTTAGGGCTGGCTGCAGTTCAAGTGTGTGTGTGTGTGTGTGTGTGTGTGTGTGTGTGTGTGTGTAGAAAGGCCAGAGGCTAACATCTAGCATCTTCTTCAAAGCTCCCTCCCTTCTGTATTGACACAGATCTCTCACTGAACCTGGACCTTGACAACTGGTCTAGACTGGTCAGTCAGTAAGTTCCAGAGAGCAGCCTGTCTCTGATTCCCCAGCATTAGGATAATGGCCGGACCCAGGTTTTTTTGCATGGATTCTGGGGGATTTAACTCATGTCTTCACGCTTGGATGGCAAGTGCGCTATGGACTAAGCCATCTCCCCAGCCCCAGAGGCTTATCACATATGGTCCTTTCACAGAGCTGGTGCACCGTTCTTCCACTTGGCTGGTGTGGGAAACAATGTGAGAGATCCTGTGTGGATGCCTGGGCATCCTTCCCTGTGAAATGCTCAGCAGATAGACCGCATCATGTAGCTTGAGTTTTCCTGCCTAGCCCACAGTCAGGATAAATCTCTTTCACCTGCCAGTCCCACAGCCGCTCAGACCCAACCAAGTAAACACAGAGACTTACATTGCTTACAAACTGTATGGCCGTGGCAGGCTTCTTGCTAACTGTTCTTATATCTTATATTAATCCATTTCTACAAATCTATACCTTGCCACATGGCTCGTGGCTTACCGGCATCTTTACATGCTGCTTGTCCTGGCGGCTGACTGGCAGTCAGAGCCTCCCTCTGCCTTCCTGTTCTTTTTATTCTCTCTGTTAGTCCCGCCTACCCTTTCTGCCTAGCCACTGCCAATCAGTGTTTTATTAGCAACACATTTGCCATACAGAACATCCCACAGCAGCATCATGCATTTTCTGTTCCCCGCTGCATTCTGCCAATAAAGTGGATTATTGTCTACCACGACTCATCTAACTTCAGGCTCGGTTCCCTCTGGTGTCTGGGTACTAATGAGTGCATTTGTAACGCGTGTTGCAGGTATTAGCTGGAAAGACTGGTCGTAAATATTTCACACATTCCTCCTTGGTCAAGACTTTGGAGGAGAGGGAAGGCCTTGTCACCCAGGAAATTTGCTCTTCCATTGAGATGAAAGGGCAGTGAATTAAGTGCCTGCTCTCTCTCTCTTGTTCCTCCTGACGGTTATTGATCTTCCCCTGGAACTGTACGGTTACATTCTGATCTTTCTCTTGACAAAGGGAATTCCCAGTTTGTTAGCTGGCATGCGCTCACAGTAGCTGCTCAGTAGTTAGAGGATGACGGTGTGCGTCCTCTGGAGAGCCATCGTACTTTCAGTCCCCTCTTAAGAGGTAGGAGATATTTCTCAAAGAATCTCTTTGGTGACTGCGAAGTGGAGAGAGCTTCAGAAGCAAAGAGGCAGTCACTGTACATCTGTCTCTTGTTGCTGACGAAAAGTGACGGTGTGCTTACTAAACTTTTGCCAGGGAAGGAGGAGGGCACAGAGAATACAAGTTTAAAGTTTTGCCATGGCTGAAACAGCGTGGGTGAGAAAAGTCTGTGACAGTGGAGGAAATTAGTTCTATGAAAATGACGATACTGAGAAACACAATAGTATTGGTTGCTTTTCCAAGACTGAAGCCCAGAGAACACTGGGGGAGGGGGGCTGTCCCCAGATGCTGATGATTTCCCATATTGTCTTGAGACTGGTGACCTGCCATGTAGATGGACTTCCTTAGAACCTAGCTAAGCCTTGCCTTGTTTGTTCCCGTGTAGTCACAAAACATGTCCACATTAGATACAAGAAAAAATACTGTTTTTTGTCCCTAATGTACACCTTTCCCTAAACTCTTTGGCTTTTATCGACCCCTGTAGAATCAGGGATTAACATATTCCTGGCATCCTGTCTCCTTTGTTTTCTTCGTCACGTTTCTGACACGTGTGGTTTTTTCTGGACATAGTTAGTGCCTTTTGTCATTATTCACCCCATCCTAACCCCTATTTTGGGGGTAGGGTGGTGAGCAGATAATAGTTTTTAAAAGTTTAGTCTTTCCAGGCCAGATTATTTGGTTTTTGACATCTAGGTGATATTCAACCCAATTAAGAGTCCATTAGGTGTTTGTATAAGCTGGGCAAGGAATTGAACCACGACCTGGAGGTCAGGGCTTTGTGGTTTGTTATAATCCCCCTGGGGTGTGTGGCCTGTGGGGCGCTTAGGGGTCTTTAATAAGTGAGGGAGGGTTTCATTTTGAGCTCTTTATTACCAATGACTGAATAATAAACTGAGTGTGATGTTTTTGTCAGAACTAGCGCATCCACACAGATAGAGTGTGTTTGTCCGGACGGTCTGCAGTCGACTGCTTGGTGACTGTGTGAATTTCTTTTGCACAAGAGAGGAAACAGAGCACTGAGTGAAAGCTGGGCCTGCAGACTGGAACTTCAGCTCCTCCGCCTGCTTCAACACATCCTGCAGACAGGAGACCCTCTGTTGTGGGTTCCTGCCGTCTGTCTGGGGTAGCCTTCCTACCTGGACCCTCACATGGATCTAAAATCATGCTAGAGCATTCCAGTTGGCTCTGTCTGTCTCATATCCTTAGCTCTGATGGGTTACTGCTTATATTTGGGAACTCCCTTCTCCTCCTCCTGCCTCCTTGTCGTCCACCTTACCCCGTGCCGGGGACTGAACCCAGAACCTGTGCTGGTGAGCCAAGCCTTCTGTCCTGCAGATAGATGCGCTCCAGCCCCTGCTTTCTTGGACAATGAAAGGATGACAGTTTAATAGTGAGATCTGCATTGTTGAGAGGATCACCATGACCAGGATGACAGTTTGATAGTGAGATCTGCATTGTTGAGAGCATCGCCATGATCGGGATCGGGTGTGAGGGGAGAAGCAGGGTGGGGGTGGGGGTGGGGGTTGGGGGGGGGAGTGAGCTCTGGAAACGATGCTGGACAGCACATGTCACTTCCCACTCCCCCCTCCTTCTGGCTCACTTCTCTTGAGAGCCCCTCACCTCACTGATTCTGATCCTCTTCCAAGGTGCCTGCAGGAGGAGAAAACATAAGGGAAGAGAAAAGAACCAAGAAATGGATAATGAAAGAAAAGGGAAATATGCCAAGAGATTTGGTAACTATCAGATAGAAGGGGCAAGTATGGGCAAGATGAGAGAGCTGGAGGGAGAGAGAGGTTGAGGGGTTAGGCTTTTGGTGAATGGGCTGGAGGACTGTGTCACCCAGGCAGGTTGGAGGTTCCTATAAGGCCTTGGGATGTCTAGCAGACAAACCTAGAGCTCTCCTGGGAGGAAGGGGAGCTGTTTATTGCTACCTGGAAAGATCATTACTGGCTTGAAGCTGGCTGGTCCCATTTCTCTTTACAGAGGGGCTATGCTCTTTAGAACAGGTAACAGCTTTCCAGTCAGGCATCAAAATTTTCTTGCTTGAGATTTTTATTCATTCATTCTCTATCATCTGTCTGACTGTCTGTCCATCTGTCCGTCCGTCCGTCCATCTGTCCGTCCATCCATCCATCCACCCACCTACCTTCCTACCTACCTATGTTCTTTGGCTCGGGCTGACTGCACGAAGCCTCTCATTTGTCAGGGACAGGCCTCCTCCTCGGGGTGAGAGGGAGGGGCCAGGCCAGGGCAAGCTTCCAGTTGAGTTGTGGCCCTGCATGCGTTTTCCAGCCAGTCCCACTCCTTGCAGGAGGCCAGTGAACATTTAACCGCGAGTAGTAGGCTCACATCTGCTTCTGTTTTCCCCTTCCTGCAGGGCAGACTGAAAACTTAATAAATTGTATGAAACCTAAGTAAGCATGGGTGTTAGAGAACATTAAATAAATTACATAAGTATGTCTACCTGTAACACTTTTATAAGGTAAATGCATGCGGGTTAGTTTACCATAAATGTGCACATGAACTGAGCTTTATTCTAAAGCCCCCTTGTTGGGACGCAGCCGTCCTGAAGGTGCCGTGGTTCTTAGTTCTTTCCTTCCCTCCCTGGCAGCACCGTCCTGGGCTTGGAAAATTCGATAATGATGCCATAAGTACCCTTGTGTAAAACTTGTTTTTTGTTCCAAAACATTGCCAGTTCATGGCACATAAAACCGCCACGATGCTTCAGCCAATTTTCTTTCTCCCCATATAAGGCAAGCGTTAATGAAGCAGCCTAGGGCCTGGGAAAATACTTGGTCATTCCAAAATTTCTCCTGTTCTTGGGGTAAACTCATAGATTGTTCAGCTCAAGTGTGCCAGTGTCTAGCCAGACATTCAGTAAAACTTGTTTATTACCAGTATGACTTGAAACAGGCTCCCATCTATGCAGCGTTCTGCCTTCCTGTGTGTATGGGAAGGATGGCTAGATCATCCCATTCTACAGAGAGGAAAGTTCAGCTCAGTTAGTTCAGCCTGCTTCCCTGACCTGTCTCTTGGGCCTGGCAGAGCTCTGGCTTCCAATGGCTGCAGACTCTCTGATACCAAACAGTTCCTGTTGGAACCCTGTGTGAGCCTGTGTTTCTAGTATGGGCTGTGTGGATGCTTGTTGCCAGGCAACAACCTCCAGCCACCTGTGGAAGCGACAGAAAAGACTGTTTTGAATGTGGGAAATGTAGTTTCTAGTTGGATGTGTGAAACATAATAACCAGGCAGTTTGGAAGGGCTGAGGGTTGAGATAGGAGATGTGCAGATTTGGTATTATAAAGTAGACTTAGTCCAGATCCTTGGTGTAAGTGTGCCTTATGGGCTTTGTTTGGTATAACTTTTGAGGGGGTTGGGTGGGGTGGGGTTGGGAATGGAACTTAGGCTGGTACAGGGTTATTTTGCCAATGGGCCACCTCCCCAGCCCGGAACTGTGTTTTTACCCAGGTTATTGGAAGTATTTCTTGCCTCTGAACTTGCACAGCTCACACGGCCTGTAACTCCCAATGTCTCGGCTCCTCCTCACACAGCTGTGGGCTTTCATAGTAAAAGGTGAATATGGGGCTTTGGTTCCTTTACCTGTGACGCACAGGCTAGCCCTGACTTCAGAAGGGAAAGGGCTGCGATGTCCAGTTATAAGTGCTCTGGCTTTGGAGGTGGACGAGCTCTGGTCTTCTTCTGGACTCAGCTGTCTCCTTGTGTGTCAGCTCAGGAAGTTGCTGATTGTCCCGTGCATGTCTCTGCGAAGTGAGGAAAGCAGTGATTACCTCCCTTAGGGGCTGCAGTTAGGAAAAAGTGCAGGGGTCAGGTAGTTTTCAAGTGGAGATAGGCTCACGTTCCCTGCGTCGCTGGCTACACTGGGTGTTTCTGAGAGCTTGGCAAATGACGGGTCTTCTGTACAAATACCAGACTGGCATCATTTCCGCCCACCCCACCCTGCTCCACATACACAGGGTTTCTCTGTGTAGGCCTGGCTATCTTGGAACTCACTTTGTAGACCAGGCTGACCTCAAACTCATAGAGATCAGCCTGTCTCTGCCTCCCAAGTGCTGGGACTAAAGGTGTGCACCACCACTGACAAACCACTAATGAGTAACATCATTTTTACCTGGTCTATGTCATGCATGAAAGCAAGAAATGATGTAGATTCAAGGAGCCCAGAAGTACTCTCTTCAACACAGTATTTTCTCAATTCTAATACATCATGAATTGTAAGATTTGCCCAGAATAATATGTTTTCAAGGGGCAAAGCAACACTGTGTTAAATTTGTATGATTAGGCACCTCATTGTAGAAATGTCAAAGTACAGAAGCACCTTTAGAACTGAGATGGTAATGCTCCTGTGGGCATACACTCTGAAATCAACAGAAGTACACATTAAAAAAAGTTCCAAACACACTTTTGGCCATATGGGGGTTGGGGGAGTCTAATGGACCAGGCTCAAGCTGTATTCAAAGAGTGACAGTGAACCTGGAGTGAGTCCTGAGGACCCGTCAGCACTGGCAGGAGCCTACTGATTGATTTTGCAGGAGTCTATGAGCAAAGGCTCTGCACTTCCAAGTTTGCCCATTGGTTTTGACCACTCGGAAGAGTTACCAGCATTGATAGAGGATAAGGTCAGATTGCTGCTTCTCCGTAGGCACACCATTGAAAACATGGCCACCTTCCAGCCTCCCTTCAGCCATCTCCCCATGGGGAGGAGTTGGTCTGTAGTGTGAGGGGAACAATGATCTCAGAGTCTTCACTGGAAGACAATATCAGAGCATCCAATTTACCGCTGTTCTGTTGGGACGAGTGGACGTTAATTAACCTTCATAGAACTATGGTGCATTTGAACATCTAGCTGAAGAGTGCCCCAAAGAATATGCATTTCTGCTGTGACTGACTTAGAATAAATCAACATAATAGCCCTTGGTTATTAACACATTATGTGGACTGGACAATGATATATACTTTGAGGACCTTGAACTAAATCCACCAGCTAAAGCCTGTAGGACTGGCTCCAGAGGGCCTGGAGTTCTGAGCGTGGATGGTGTCATACAAAGAATGAACTTCAGACGACTCACTGGCAGGAGAATGTTCTGGTTATATTCAACCCAAAGTAAATGTTCAAATGTTTGGGCTGCAGCACAGATTTGACTAATGTCAGATTAATTAGATCACTGTTTCTAAATGTGGGTCAGTTGGGGTTGGAAGTGATTTTATTAGCAGGAAACCTCCCTGTCTCCCCCCCCCCCCCCTAACCCCCCCTCCACCGTGGTCCAGGTGCTCTGGAAGCTGCTGAGAAGCAATGTATTTTCACTGTGAGATTTCATGAGAAGCAGTGCTAGGATTTTGTAAAATTGTGTTTGGATCTCACAGAATTTCTAGTGTGTTGAAAGTTAAATGCTGGGACAGAAGGGAAGGCGTGCCAAGCTCAGACCTTGGAGCCAGAGTCACTGTCGTAGCCTAGCCTCTAACTTGCCACATGACCTTGGGCAAGTCTTGGCATTTTTTTCCCTCATGGAAAAACTTCTTTTTTAAAGGAAAAATGGCTATCTAGGATTCTTTCTATCTATCTATCTATCTATCTATCTATCTATCTATCTATCTATCTGTCTGTCTGTCTGTCTGTCTGTCTGTCTGTCTGTCTGTCTTCTATCTATATCATTTAATTCTTAGAGCCTGAACTTAGGCTATGCTTTCTAGACTTTGCCTACAGAATGGAAGACAGACTGATGGGTAGATCCTCAAAGTCTGGAGAAAGCCAGGATTTTATCTTCTCATAGTCTCTGAGGACCCTTAAGAACCCCTTTAATTGGGTCCAGGTCTTCCTCTGTGACATGCACTACAATTTTATAGACTTTAGTGAGATCCTGAAGTCCTTTTCAAAAAACATTTTTTTTAAAGCATTAAATGCCTTGTTAAATTTGCTGAGGACACTCAGTCCTGAGGGACTGTCCATCTTGTGTGGAAGCAGGCTAGCTTGGCAGGTCTCCTTCAGTGTTACCACTCTGCACATAAAAGGCTTTCTGCCTCCGATCTGTCTACTCTTGTTTTTGCTTCCTGTGAATACCTACCCAGGTGCTCTACACTGGGATTTAACGATGGGTAGCCCACCAGAAGCCCTCTTTGGGTCCTTCCAGCTGCTGGGAATGGGGGTGCCTCTCTGGGGAGCAAGGGGTCTTAGCTGGGGGTGTGTGAGGCTGCACAAGAGCCAGGGACAGGACCCTCTGACGTGGCATGAGACCTCTCAGAAGGGCATCCAAGTGCTCAGAGCACAGACACAAACTGCTGCTAGATGTCAGCCCTGGGAGGCCTGGGGTGCAGGCTCTGGAGCTCAGACTGCTTGGAGGACCACCAGCGGTGCTGATACCAATAACCTGGGAAACTCACACAGTGGTATGGTGACAGATGTGTCAGAAATCTGGAAAAGGTGAAATGGAGAAGAGACCTGATGCAGGATGGTCATGAGTTTGAGGCTAGCCTAGACCACATAGCAAGCTCCAGGCCAGCCTGAGCTACAAAGTAAAACCCCATCTTTTTTTTTTTTAATCTTGTAAGGGGGGGTCTTTTACCTCTCCCCCGTGGCATTG
>CABHPQ010175011.1:4142-40362 GCA_902168405.1 Peromyscus aztecus | reverse complement strand
TGGTTTTTCGAGACAGGGTTTCTCTGTGTAGCTTTGTGCCTTTCCTGGAACTCACTCTGTAGACCAGGCTGGCCTCGAACTCACAGAGATCTGCCTGGCTCTACCTCCCGAGTGCTGGGATTAAAGGCGTGCACCACCACTGCCCGGCCCATCTGCTTTTTATTCATTCTGTTTTACGTAATTGTATTTATTATGACAATCACTTAATTTCCATCCTTCCTATAGTCATTTTATGGTTCCCACCAGCATTGATATTTTTTTTCTCTAACTTTGGGTTGTAAATTCTTACATTTACTACATCTCCTGGCTTTCCCTTTTGGATATTAATGACTTACATGGATTGTAATTTTTTACTGTGAGCTTAGCCTCATTAAGGGATGCTTTTTCAGGTGAGTCTGTTGACTGTATAACCTGTCCTTACAGAATGGTTCTCAGTGTTTCATTTCAGTGACGAGTTTTAGTATTTATTTCATAACTTGGCTTTCCTGTATGAGTTGAGCCCTGTGTGATGCAGACCTGGAATTCTATTTCTATCACAGGTGAGTTCCTTCCTGGCACAGAGCCATATAGAATTGGCCAGTTTCCTTTCCTTTTTCCCTGGCTACAGGCATCTTTTTTCCCCCCTCCTATTTATTTATTTAGGACAAAGTAGTTCTTTGAGAGTCAGGAATTTCTGCAAAGGCCCTTCCTCCACTGGTCTAAAGTCTTATTACCTATTCTCATGTAGATGTTACAGTATCAGGTCCCAGCATAGAGGATGTGCAAGCAGCTCTGTCTGGAACTCCCCTGGCTCACTGTGGTCTAAACGGCCACTGACTTCTCTTGCTTTGGTTTCCTTTCTTATTTCTGCTGTCCTAAACATTACCTTCTATGTTGACCCAGGTAACTAGACATTAATATAATTTTTACTGAGAGGAGTATATGTTTACATCTATATTGTTTTATACTATGGTGATAGTTTGTATGAAGCTTTTTAAAGAAATGCTTTTAAAATGTAATCAACTGATTCACTGATTGTGTGTGTGTGTGTGTGTGTGTGTGTGTGTGTGTGTGTGTGTGTGATTTGCATGTGTTGTGTCAAAGTGCATGGTACATGTGTGGGGTTCAGAGGATGATTTTGTGAACTCTCTTCTCTCTATCCACCTTTAAGTGAGTTCCAAGGATCAAACACAGGTTATTAGATTTGCATCTTCAGGCTGCAAGTGTCTTAATCCCCTAGCCGTTTTGCCTTCACAGAAAGGTTTTCATACATTGTTTAAAGCTTATGGCTAGATTGTGATGGCTTCTCATTTGCAAGAAAAAATATAACCGTACTTTCCTCATTTTGAAAATATTGGGCTCTGAAAGCATGATGATGCTGACTTCGTTTTATTATCTATAATTTTTTGCTTGTGCAGAAGAGTACTAGCTCAGGCAGGAATCAAAGAAGCATTGGAGGAAAATACTCTCTGAAATACCTTAGAAATAGGGTGATTGGGTTCTGTGTTCTCTTCTGGCCTTAGATCTCTGGGGAGTCTTCACCTCCTTGGGTCTTTCATTTCATTAGTGGAAGTCGGGATTAGTTGAAGTGGGGCTGTATGTCAGTTCCCTATGCTTAATGTGTCTATATGGACAATGTGAGAAGATTCTGTACAACAAAGCTTTCAATTTTTAAAAATTCATCCATCCATCCATCTATCCATCCATCCATCCATCCATCCATCCATCCATCCATTCATTCATTCATTTTACATCCCGTTGCAGTTTCCCTCCCCTCCTCTCCTCTCAGCCCCTTCCCCACCCTCTCTGTTCCCTCAATCCACTCCTCCTCTGTTCCTGTTTAGGACAGGGCAGGTCTCCCATGAGTATCAATAGAACATGGCATGTCAAGCCGCAGTAAGACTAAGCACCCTCCTCCCCCCATACATTCAGACTGGGCAAGGTGACCCAGAGTGCCTGTTTATTATCTGAAAGTGATGTGTGGACATGGGTGGGTTGTCACTGTGAAGGATGCCTGCTCAACTGCAGGTTACGTACTTGCAATTATGCCTTTTTAAAGTGATGAATCATAATTAAGGTGCTTCCTGCAATAATTCCACACATTGTTCGTTCGCCTTCATGGGCTTTCTCATCTGGATGTACAAAGTTCACTCCTTGTTTGAAGATGTCTTTGTCTTCTTCCATCTCTCTACTCATTCCATAGACAGACCCAGTAATGCTTTTCAAGCTCTCCGTGCGACTGATTCATACTTGTCAGATGAACGCCGTATTATTTCCTCATTTTTTTTTTTTATGTACAGAAGTTTTACAGGGCAAAGAGAGAAAAGTAATGGAACACGCAATTGTATGTAGAAACTTATACTGAAGGCTTAGGGGTATGTAGTTTGTTGGTAGATATTTAGTCTTTCTTTCTTTAATTATTTATTTGTGTCTAGTACTAACAAGGACCTGGGTTTGATCTCTGTAGAAAAGCACTTTAGAGATGTGTTAAGGTTTTCTTTGGTTGTTGCTTTTTCCTTTTGAGTTTCATGTAGTTCAGGCTGTCCTTGAATTTTCTATAGAGACCAAAAAAGTTCCAATTCTCCTGCCTCTGCCTCCGGGGGCTGGGATTACACACATGTGTTACTAAGCCCTGCTGTGATTTATATATGCATGTAAAGTTCCTCAGGAAAGCACAGGACAGTGAATAGCTCCACTTCCATATTTCTGTGTCTCAGTCACTAACAAGTCTGCTACTCCAATTCCTGAACTTGTTTCCCAGGATCCCCAGGCTGGAAACCTGAGCACTGTAGTGAGACTAGCATTGTCTTCTTTTGCGATGGGTGAGACTCTCACAGTTTCTTTCATAAGATAATAATAGCTAAGAAGGACAGGGTATTAGTCCCGCCAGCTATTTGGCTACATGCTTGCTTAAATGCTCACATGTTACTTAATTCTCATAGTAATGCAAGAAGGTCATCCCAAATTTCAAAACACAGAAGAAAACCTGAGGCCAAGGGATCTTAACTACTTTGCTTCAGACAGCCCAGCTGGCAAGTGGGTGACCCGGGGCCACAGGTAGTTCTTCATCTCTGTGTGGTGTTACCTCATCACTTCCTGGAAGAAAAAGCGTATTGAGTTACAGTAGGCCTCTTGTCTGTGGGGCCTGCTTCTGTGCATTCAACCAATAATGGATAAGAAACATTAGAGCCATACTGGATCTATATACCAAACACTTGAATATGAAGGAGTTTTTTGTTGTTATCATACTATAGTATAGCTATTTAAATAGCATTTACATTGTTCATGAGTTATAAGTCATTTTGAGAGGACTTAAAGTGTGCAGAGAACATTGCATAGGTTCTCTGTAAATATTACACTAATGCATGTGAGAGACTTTACTACCTGAGAGGGATTCTAGAACCAACGTCCAGAAACTGTGAAGGTCAGCTGTGTCATATGCCCACCTGTGGTCTCCAGAGTGCCTCAGTAGACCTTATCTACTCATTCTTTCCTTGAAGACAAAGAACTGACCTTGAGTTTCATGCTTGACCCCTCTCATCTCTGTTGTTCAGATTGTAAAATGCCATTGAAAAATCAGACTGTAGTGGTAATTCCATCTGCACTGTGAAGGCACAGGGCAACTGTGAGAACCAACTGAAATAATACACAGAAGCAGCTTGTGGCCTAGAGCCGCCAGTAATACGGTTTCCTAGCAACTCCTCTCAGTTGGGTGGGATGGAAAGAACAAGGAGATAGAACCCAGCAGCAGCATCAAAACTGGAACATGAGTCTAGAATTTTGGAGTTGGTTGTTGTTGTTGTGGTGGTGGTGGTGGTGGGGAATGTAGAATGTTTATGCTTTGAGATAACAGTAATCCTCCCTGATCTGTGGTTTACGTCCCACACTATCATTTACCTGTGTTCACTCACAGTCAGGAAATGAATCATTTCATTAATTTCAACAATCTTATTTCTTTCAAGAGATAAAACCTGGGGTTGGAGAGATGGCTCAGTGGTTAAGAGCACTTACTGCTCTTACAGAGGACCAAGTTCTATTCTCACCATCCATGTCAGGAAGCTTACAAACCACCTGTAACTCCAGCTCCCTAAGGTACCATCACTCACAAGCACATACCCAAACACACACACATAATTAAAAATAAAAATAACTTAAAAAAACGAGTGTTCAAGAGCGAATAATTGTACCAACCTAGCTATTATACTAAGTTTTTTGTTGTTGTTGTTGCATACATATGTACTTGATGACAGATCATCATGTACATTTGGAGACCTAACCACACACAAGTGACATGCATTAAGATGTGGTGTTTGTGAAGGAAGGGACTATATCTATTTGACTTGCTGTCTGGAATTGTACCTGACACATAGTAAGGAGTCAATAAATAATTATTAAGTAGGTGAATAATAATTAGAAAACCTTTTTGTTTCTCCACACTCACTTACATTGTACAGTAATTAAGGTAACAAAACACCCTGTATGACACCCCGTGGCTTAGATGTATTGTCCTGGCACATGTATTATTTATTTGCCCTTTCGCTCTCAAATATCTTAGCCTTTCCACGTGCTTATAGTGCGCATTCTATTCTTGAACATACTTGAGTGGCCACCTAAACGCTAGTTCCCAGAATCCCAGCCCCACCTGCCACTAACAAGCTGTGAATCTGAGGTCACACGATTACCCTCACTCACCTCTGTTATTTCCCCTACGACGTGAGATGCCGAGAATGAGAACTTCTTCCCGCAACTGTCCTGAGGACGGAGTTACCTTGCTTCAAACTTGCGGTCTTAAAGACCTCAGAAATGTGGCTCTCCCCATGAGAACAGCTATCTTCCTCCCTTCCCGGCAAAAAGTCCGTGTTTTGTCCATTTGTCCCCCCGGCACGTTGTTCGGTTGTTTAGATGTTCTGGCTCCCTGCTGTTGGTGTTAAAAGTCAGCTTCCATCCAAGTCATACATATTTCAGTTCCCAGTGTTGCATAAGTGAACAGAAAGAAAATCGTCTGTCTGCTTTTGCTTAGCTTGCCCTGGAAAAGAAAGGCAATGCACACCCATTGTTCTCACTGGCTCCTCCTTGGAAACTGAAGAAGGTTGAGCAGCCAGGCATAATAGGTGGAGGCCAAATCCGGCCCTGCATGTGGGGGTCTCTCATAGGCAAGGTGTACCCCTCCCTGGGGGAGCAGTCTATCTCTCTGACACTCCTCTGGCATGTCTCTGGCAACCCAGGGCAGTCATGAGTATTCATGGATAAGTCAACTATGTACAGGCAGTGGAAGTACACCACATAACACATACATATACATATACATAAAATACAATATATTAGTGTATATAATGCACAAACATGTTATATATCAACACATTACCTATTATGTAAAATATAATATACACTATATAAAAATAATAAAAATATACATAATAATAGAATATATAAAATATATTATATAGATATATTTATAATATGATATAACATATAAATAATAAATATAGAGATACAGATATCCATATCCATCTCCCACTGTCCTCTCTTATGCTCTTCACACTCCTGCTAACCTCATGCTTCCCAGGATGTGTGGCCCACTGCATACGATTGAGGCTGCACAGATGAGCATTCGTGGAGAATTATCCTTTTAGGAAGAAAAACTTTCTAGTAGCTACACCACAAATAATATGGCTGGTCCCCTTGCAACAACCATTAGCTGCCTATAGGGCCTCAGGGATGGGTGGGGGTCTCATGACGGCCCCTCCTCCTCCCATGATGGAATGTTAATGGTCCCATAGAGAAAGGGAATACTGGGGGTGGGGAGGTTTTGCTTTTATGATTTTCTGAGACAGGGTCTTGTATCCTAGGATGGCATAGAACTCATGATCTTCATGCCACAACTTTCAGTAGATGGGATCGTTGGTGTGCAGCAGCGAATTCAGCTTTCATCTTTTCCACCTGATTTTTCACTCCTGGTCTTCACAGTTGGCAAGAATGCCCTGTCAGTGTCCATTCTGGGCTGCTTCCATCACGGAACAGCATCCGTCTTTCATAACTGTTTCAAACAGTCTGGAAGATGATGCTCACCCCAGCTCAAAGGACGGCTGTCAAGGAAATCAGAACACATCCTGTCTGTGTGAAACAGCCCTGGGCCCAGGTATCTGTGTTCTGCTATCCAGGCCAACCTTCTTCTCAGTTTTGGGCACCCTTAACTGGTCATTTATGTATGAGTGAGCTACTGTCCTGTCCACGGCCTCCACAGAGGCTCAGCACACGGGCCTCTTGTTTTCGTCTCGTTACAATGTGTACAGTTAGGACCAGAACTTCCTTTATTTCTTCGGTTATTTCACAACTGCAATCTGCTTTGTTCCTCTGGAGAGTCTTTTATCTCGTGCTGTGTTCCTGCTGATACTTATTCATGTACAAACACTCTAGGACAGTGGTTCTCAACCTTCCTAATGCTGAGACCCTTTAATACTGTTCCTCATGATGTCGTGACCTCCGACCATAAAACTATTTTCATTGCTACTTCATAACTAATGTTGTCACAGTTATGAATTGTAATATAATGTAAAAAATTTTGGGAGGTAGAGGGCTGCCAGAGGGGTCACGACCCACAGGTTGAGAACTGCTGCCCTGAGGCCATCCATAACTGTATATCAGTTTGATAGAGATTCTGCTGATAAGACAGATGATCTCTGTACTTAAGGACTTCATTTCCTCTGCCATGATGACGTATGATGTTTCAGGCTTTTGTTTTGAGATCCATTAAGCCAGAGGACCATGATAATTCCTAGATCTCAGAAAAAATATGCAAAATTGGCAAAATTCCAGTTTTCTGTTTGTCCGCCAAGTGAATCAATGGGCTTGACTATTAATTAAATGAAGAATACCAACTGTGATGACAGTGGAGCCTTGAGATCCCCCCATGGGGCCTGAAGATGCTTATGTTCACCCTGGCACTCATGGGAGCCCCTGAAGTTTGCAGCTGCAGCCAAATGGGTGTGCAGACCACCACTCAGGAAGACACAGGAAGGAGGAGGAGGAGGTAAAGCCAATGGAAGGGTAGGATTGTAAGCAGTTTAAAAAGCAGAGGAATTTCCCAAACGGGTCAGTTTCTTACTTCAGCCTGTGTATTAGTTACTTTTCCATTACTGTGAAGGAATACCATGACCAAGGCAACTTACAAAAGAAAACCTTTAATGGGAGGCTTACTTACCATTTCAGAGGGTGAGTTCATGACCATCAATCATATCGTGGCAGGGCATGGCTACAGGTAGACAGACATGGCCACTGTGGAGCAGTAACTGAGAGTGTACACGTTGACATAATAACCACTGGGCAGAGAGAGAGAGAGAGAGAGAGAGAGAGAGAGAAAGAGAGAGAGAGGCAGAGAGACGGAGAGAGAGACAGAGAGAGAGACAGAGAAACAGAGAGACACACAGAGAGAGCTAACTGGAATGATGTGAGTTTTTTTAACCCTAATGTCTACTCTCAGTCCCAAACCTTCTCCAGTAAGACTGCCACACCTCCTAATCATTCCCAAACAGTTCTACCAACTGAGGCCCAAGAATTCATACTTATGTCTCTATGGAGGCCAGTCATTCTCCTTCAAACCATCACATGTCACTCCCCAGGAGCCACTGGAGTACAGATATTTCCCCTGCCCTGTAAATAAGAGGTGACTGCTGTAGAGTGTTAGCAACCACTTAATTGAAAAGTGAAATTAGATGGCAATTATTGGCAATTGTGGATTCCTTTCCTATACTCCCACCTGTTCATTTTAAGTAACGTGTCACTTTCTTTAGCAACCAGCCTCCTGAAGAAATAAAATTCAACCATAAAATAAAGTTCCCACTCAAGGTGGTTGCAAGGGTGGGGTGACCTCTTTGGGAAAACTTGCATAATTTTTAAGGACAGCAGGACACAAATGATGAAACCCAAATCAGCGTCAGTCGTTTGCTAACACATGGGCTGAAAGAAAAGATGAATCCTAGGATTTAGCCTCTACTGGGGCAATAGAGTGAAAATTACTTTGGACCATTGGCCTGCATGGAAGGTTTTAAATTTAGGTTAAAGCACACCAAAGTCCTTGTCACTGCCAGTCCAGTGCCACGCTCTTTCCCTTAGGTAAACTGTGCAAAGGGGCCCATTCAGAAAGAGCAGTTGGGACTTAAGGACATCTGGACTCTAATTCCACCTAAATAATGCCTCCACGCTGGAATGTATCACCTGGGAAGACTTTCTTTAGGTTGTCCTGTCTCTTCCTAAGCAACTTTATTAAATAATATTTCTGAAGGGTGTGGAGTAGGGGGCAGGGAGGCAAAATACACTGCAGGTTGCCTAGAACGCAAGGAGAGACTTAGAGATTATAAAAATGTCTCAACAGGTTCCCCGCAAGTTGAGTGACCTCTACTCGGGCTTCTCCCATGAAACACGAGGCCAGGAGTTTTCTAAGTAAGAATACTTAGCATGTCCAAGGGCAACACTCTGTGTTTTAACAGCAGAGATCTCATTTCCCACCTGGCTATATGAGAAATTCCCCTGGCATCTGTGGGTGACTCTTCTTTACTTGAAGAGGCACACATTTCACACCCAGATTGGGTATGTACAGAAAATTTTGCCAAGTGTCCAAGGTCATTGCTGTTATTTCCTGGAGCAGAATTACAGTGTGACACAACTCAGCCCGTTCTAATTACCAGACTTTCTGAAAGGTGTCTATCATGGATTTTGTTTGCACTGCACTGTGCTCCAAGGGAGTTGTGCAGAGTTCACTGTAAGCCAGCAAAAATGGTGCTTTTTCTGCTAAATGCTGAGCGTCTGAGTGGGCTAGTGGGAAACTCTGGGCCAACTTGCAAAGCAGAGAATGGCCCTGACACCCATCCCCACCCTTGGCTCAAGAGTAGATTATAGTAATTGGAGATGATGTCCATCAGCAGGAAGTGGCCACACTGTCCGGGTACATGATTGGTTTGCGTTTCATATAAAGTTCAGAACTATTAATTACCTTAAGTCAAAAGTGAACCCCATGATTGACGGAGAAGCCCAGTGTTCCTTTGTTTATAGGTTTCTGTGTTACACCTCCTCTGGCCTTCAGATGTAAGTTCAGCTTGCTTTCTTAGGTTGAAAATGCAAGAAATTAGTTTACTTTGTATAAGATCAAGATATGAAATTATTCAGGACCTGTACAAAGATGGTTTTTTAGCTGCTGTCTTAGTTACTGTCCTAAAGGCTGTGACAGAATTCCTGACAAGACCTTCTTTTGGTTCTTTGTTTGGTGGAGGACATAGTCTATAATGGTAGGGGAATTAAGCAAGGAGCTGGAGGTGGCTGGTCACATGTCATCCACTGTCAGAAAGCCTGGGATGTGAACACCGTTCCTCAGCTAGCTTACTCCTTTCAGTCTTTCCCATTTTTACTCAGTTCAAGTCCCCAGCCCATGAGATGGTGCCCTTCACAGTTCACATTCAGAGTGGGATTTCCCTCTTGAGTAACACTTCTCTGGAAACACCCTCACAGACAAGCCCAGAGGTGTGTCTCCCAGGTGATTCTAAATCTAGCCACCTGGCAATGAAGATTAAGGCCAAAAGTCTATCCATTCCGAACTTCACGCGCGCGCGCGCGCGCGCACACACACACACACACACACATCCCTTCAAATCATAAGACCTCCCACCACCTGGTCCCTAAAGTCTGTTTATCTCCTAATTCAAAATGTGCCCAGTCTACCTCTAAAAGTCTCTACGATCGTTTAACAGTCACAGGCCTGTTCAAAACCCCAGCGTCTATACTATAATCTTGCCTGAAACTCAAGACAATCTCTTAACTGTAAGCCTCCACAGAATAAAAAAAAATTATACACTCCCATTATTCCATGGCACAGGGCTTATTTTGGGTCATGGTTTGTGGGGCATGGCAGGGATAGGAAACACATGGTGGTGAGATGCTAGTTCTGTAATGTCTACAGGAAGCAGAGAGAGAGGAATGCTGATACTGACCTTGCTTTCTCCTTTCTCCCCTTTTTAATTATTCTAGTACCCCAGCCCACTGGACAGTGTCATCCACATTCAGGATGGATTTTTGCCTCCTGAGTAAGATTAACTCAGCACTTCTCAAGAACTCACCAACATGCCCAGAATGTGTCTCCTAGATGTTTTTAAAATCCAGTCAAATTGATAATAAAGATTAACTATCATTCCTGCTCTTGTGCATGGCTGTGTGTTAAAATTAAGATTGGCTATCATTGCTGCTCTTGTGCATGCCTGTGCATTAAAATTTCAGGGAAAACTGTGAGTTTTTGTATCACCGAAGGAGCCCGCACTGATAGCATCTGGAGACGCCTGTGGTTGTCACTTCATTGAAATATATTTAGGTGTGTGTTAGAGGGCTAAACCATGCCATTATGCCATAGAGAAGAACAACATTGGAACTGCTCCTTTTACAGTGTGCGTTTAGTAGGCTCAGCACCCTTAGCACAGAAGAGAGCTTCATCCAGGAGTCTCCTACCCAGAACCAACTTGAGCAGTCTGATCCTGGAGAGATCCTGGCCCTGGGAGCTCCTGCTTAAGTTCCCTATGAACTGATGTATTCAGTATTAGGAGTTCTTTCCAGACTTCCCTGTTACTTCTCAAAGCACAGTACTTCCAAAACATCTCTGTTTTGGGGGACAAAAGAGTTCCCTGTTGTTAGAGGGCAAATGTTTTCAATTTTTATCTATATCAGATTGCTGAAAACAACATCTTTAGCCACCTCTGTCTCTGACCCTAAGAGACACATCCTTTTGTCAGAGTGGAAATCCTTTATCAGTATTCAATGCAGGGAATTCCATGAAGCTTCCCCATCTCTATCTTTCCCTACCTCCCTTTGTGTATGTATGTATGAATTACACATACTTATATTTATATGTCCCATATTCAACAATTTTTGATTCTGTGAAGACAATTACCATGTTTCTGATTAAAAGACTAAATATGAATTTCTAGTTATGGATATTAGAAGAATCTACCAAAAAAATTTTTGACTCATCTCACAGATGCTTAATTCATTGGACCCAACTTCTTATAAACTAAAATATCCTGCTAAGATTTGATCTAATTTTTTCTAATTGCCCGGACTATAGATCATAGTCTGAGACTGAAGAAAGGATTGAATGCAGCCAATAATTAGACAGGGCATGAATCAAACTGTTTCCAGGCCTGGCTCTGTGATCAGATTAGGATTCAGCTGCCTTGCATGGAGCAGAGGCTGCCAAACTATCTGTTCACCTCGTGGGTCCCCTCATCTCATGGAAGTGAACCTCAGCAAATCTCTGTTGTACTCTGAACCTACAGCGACCTTATCTATTAATAGAGTTAATTAATATTCACCTAATGCTCAAGGAGGTAGAAGTCTGTCTGATAAATCACTGGATCTCAGAGTCTAAGGTTCACTTCCACTGCTGTGGTTGAAATGGAAAGTTAGGACCCTAAAAAGAGTAGAGAGAAAAATGGAAGGGTTTTGCCTGGCTCCCGTCTCCATCATAGCCATAGTAGCTTCTGATGCTTGCCTTCCTCAAACTTGAGTTTTGATGAAAATCATCCCTTATGAGACTTGATGGTGTTTCTTTGTTCACTTCAGGATGGAAGAGGTGAAAACTGGGAGCAGATGACCTGTAGAACCAGCTGAACCCTAACCTGTCTAAAGAGTACCATTGCTCAGTTCTTGGTGGTTCACATTTTGCAGAAATTAGCATGGGGTGTGTGACAAGAGGAAGGGCCCAATCTTGCTGATTTTTTCAAGACAGACACATAGGAAAATTTCAGTAAGAAATCTCTCTATTTCCAAAGACGAGCTTAATTTTGGAACTATTCCATAGACTAAGCAGTGTGACATGCTTAGTTTATAACTCAGTCTAGGATTTGTCAAGTGACGTGATATTTTGTTTCTGCTGCAGATGTTTAATTTATAATGCATTAGGTCCCAATAAGCTAATGTTAAACTGAAAATATCATAAACTGAAAACACAATTAATAAACCTGATCTATGGAACAGCATAGCTTCGGAACATAGCAACTGTCTTGCCTGTTTCTCCTGAATGGGAGCTGAATGTCAGTGGATCACGAGAGAAAATTGGGCCATGTAGCTCCGAAAAGATCAGTATTCAAAGTCTGGTTTCCATTGAGTGTGACGCCTTTAATAGCCCTATGAAGTGCAAAACAAACAAATAAAAACCCAAAACCAAAAGATTCTATCAGTTCTGTGACTTTGTACCTGGTTATATTTAAGGGTGACTAGGATGTTCGTGCACTCAAGGTGAGTGGGAATTTATTTGACAGCCAAATTAACACTGATGGAAATGAGTGCATTTTTCAGCATGCAATTAAAAAGATAAATACATACAAAGGGTCTGGGTGCACGCTAAGCAAGAGCTCCAACACTGCATTACATCCCATACATCCCAGCCCTCTGGCAGTAATTAGTTGCCTAATGAAGATGTTCCTTACTCTCACTAAAAAGAGGCAGTTTCCTTTAGCTAGGATAAAGATCAATGAATTCAACCACTTTCATATTCTAATTATTCTTGTGTTCTTTTTTCATTGAGCACTTTTAATAAAATGAAAGAAGAGGGGATAGAATCAACACATGTGCTGTGGGATATGGAGATATCACAGCAGCATATTATAATATATTCTAACATTCCCTGTTATTTCACATTTTTCTCTGAACATTTTTATAAATTATGTTTTCCTTTGAATGGCCAACAATTCTCTTGGTTTTTCCCTCCCTTTTAATAGCTCATCACCACACATTTCAAAATGGACTCCAAACTGCCTTAAAGAGACTCAGTTCACACTTTGTCAACAGATCAGTCAGTATTATATTTTGGGGTTTAGCACCAAGTACCTATGTGTACCAGCAAATATCCATCTGAGCAAACCATCCTGGTTCCTACGTGTTTGTTAGCAGTGTTTCTGCAGTTCAGTCAATATTTCCTTTTGCTTTTACACTATTATTTTATAACAATGGGAGGGAAGGATAAAAATAAAAGTAAATTTGCTGTGGAATGTCTTTCTGTATGCTGTGAATATGTGTTGCTCTGATTGGTTGATAGTAAAGCTGCATTGGCCTATGGCAGGGCAGGATGGAGCCAGGCGGGAAAATCCAAGAGAGACAGTGGAGAGAGACAGGAGGAAGGTGGGGAGAGAAGCCAGCCGCCACCGAAGGAGCAGCAAGATGCCAGCATACCAGTAAAGCAAAGGAACATGTAGCAAAACATAGATTAATAGAAATGGGTTAAGTTATAAGAGCTAGCTAGCAAGAAGCCTGCCATAGACCATGCAATTGGTAATTAATATTAAGCCTCTGAATGATTATTTTATAAGCAGCTGAGGGACCACGGGGCTGGGTAGGACTGGAGAAAACTTCCGACTACATAAATTATTTTCTCCATGAAGAATAGACCATATGAAATTTGCCATCTTAATTTTAATGAAATAATTTGGTGACAGGGTCTGTGGTGATAGCTCATCTGTCTTACACAGCGCTGGGGGTTTGGACCTTCCTTCCTTTTCTCAGTCAAGGACTGGGAGTGGAGTATACTGGTGCAATTCGTATTCTCCGAATTGGTTTCACTGACTGGGGAGAGCTCATTGCCGTGGAGGAGAAAGGAGAATCCCACATCCCTCCTTCTGGATGCCCAATCAACCTCAAGCCCAGGTATTCCCATCACTCTTGTGTGGGTGGACTCTGGACAGCCTGCTCAGACCTCCTGGGATGAGACCACGTTCTCTTCTGTGCTGTTTGGCTGGAGCTGAGCTGTTATTATTTGAAACTTCTCTTTCTTGCGAGGTGGATTCTTTTTAAGTCTCTTGTCCAGATAAAGCAAACCATTTTTAGGTCTTTGTCTCTGGCCACTGGAATTTCCTACCTCTGGCTTCTTTAGTTTAAGTATGAAGATATTAGAAGGAAAAACAATTACCCCCCCTCCAAAACCCCACAAGTAAGAGGCTGAAGAGATGGCTCAGTGGTTAGGAGCACTGGGTGCTCTACAGAGAACCCAGGTTCGGTTCCCAGCACTCATATGACAGCTTGCAACTGTGTAACTCCAAATCCTAGGGCATCCAAAGCCTGCTTCTGGCCTCTGTGGGCACTGCACACACTTGATGCTTGGACATTCATGTAGGCAAAACACCCATACAAATAAAATAATTTTAAAAACAAAACCTCTGAAACAAAGCTCAGTGGTCTGTCATTCTTCAGATCTGGGAATCGGTACCACTATTCTTCTTGTCTTTCCTCATCTCTGCCTGTTTGCTTTGGATTCAAAGTCTGAAATTTTTCAATGTGACAAATGAGAACAGAGAAATGTACTCCATCTTATCAGGGATAGAAATATGTTCATCTTTTTTTTTAAACCTTATTTTTCTTACCTTTTATTTTCTTCAGACTTTCAGTAAGATGAATTTAAGCATCACCATTTTAAGAAATTTTTTATAATCTTGCTTTTGTTTGTACTTGTTTTAATTTTATTAGAGTTACATGAGGCTGTTTTCATGCAAGGACATAATGTACTTTGAGCATGTTCTCCATCTTCCCCCATCCTGTCCTCTCCCTTACCCATGAGCCCCTCTGCTCCCTTGACGGGGTGTTCAACCTTTTGGCTTCTCTGGACTATGTTGTCATCTGCAATGTTAATGCCCAAGAACACACAACTGATTTACAAAAACCCAAATCTGATAATGTTTTCAATAAGTTTACAACTTTGTGTAGGGTTGAATCCATAGCTACCCTGGGCCACATGTATGCTGCCAGCTATATGGCTATATGTGACACTTCTGAAACAATTTCATTTCTATTTTTGTGATATATATATATGTATATATATATATATATAATTTGACTTCATGTATCTATGAAGAGCAAAACTCACAAATGAGAGAAAACCTGCATCATTTTTTTCCTGAGACTGATTTTTGATTCACTTATTATTATCTCCAATTGCATCTATTTTCTTATAAACAATGTAATTTTGTTCTTCTTTATGGATGAAAAAGTCCTAATGTGTGAATGAACTATGTTTTCTCCATTCATTCTTCCATTGATAGCCTTATTTTTATAAGACATTTTTGTTCCTTTATGCACTATTATCTGGGTTTATAGTTTCATTCCAATGACTCATTAATGGTGCAATAAAATCAGATGGCAGTTTGTGGCAGCCCTTTGTTGGTTTGTTTGTGGATTTTGGGTATTGTTTTTCCTTCTAATAGTTTTAGACTTGAACTGAAGCAGCCAACAGCCAGGAAATGCTGGGGAGTACAGACAATCAAAGACCTAACAATCGTCGGCTTTGTCTGGAAAGAGACTTCTAAAGAGTCCATCTTGCACATGTCCCATCAATTAATGTGAATCCTGTTCCATTAAATACCTATGTGCAAATCCTTCTGTGGTGTGCTGACTTGGGGTCCTTCAGGCACATGTGCAGGAATGGTATACCTGGGTCACATGGAAGGTTTTATGTTTAGTGTTTTGAGGAACCCCCTTGCTGATTTTCATGGGGGCTGGGCTACTTTACATTCCCCCAGCAGTATATAAGAGTTCCCTTCAGACCTCCTCCTTGTGAGACCAACATTTGTGTATTATTTGTTTCCATGATGGCTGCTGTTCTGACTGGAGTAAGACAGAATCCCAATGCAGTCTCTGTTGGAATTTATTTGATCATTTGAGAGCAGTCTGTTCCTCTTATTAGCCTGTTTACCAATTGTGGTTTTGTGTGTTTGTTTGCTATTTAGTGTTTTGAGTCCTTTGGATACCGCAGCTCTGCATCCTCTGCTAGAGGCCATCCCTTCACTAGATTGCTTCCATGCATGAATTTCTGTCTACTGTTGGCTATTTTTGAGCAACCCAAGTCCTATTCAGAAAGCACTTGTCTGTACCCATGTATTGAAGTGGTCTCCTCCCCTCTCTTTGGCAACAGCAGAGTATCAGGTCTTACACGGAGGGCTTCGATCTATTTTATGTTCATGTTCATAAAAGGTATGAAATCAAGGTCAACTTTCGTCCTTCGATACACAGATGTTCAGTTTTGCCAGCACTATTTGTTCAAGAGGCTCTTTTTCTTCATTGTGTACTCTCAACATGCTTGTCAAAAACGAGGTGGCTGTAGCTGTGTGTATTGACACACGGCTTCTGTTCTAGTCTACTGATCTGTGTGTGTGTGTGTTTGTGCTGGTACAAAGGCGTAAACATCTCTTACCTTAACATTCTTTAGCTTCTTCAATGGTGACAATCATCCACCACTAAAGTGATAAATTACCTGAGAGTTTTGTTGTTTGTTAATTGGAGATCAATCTCATGTAGGCTAGGTTTACCTTGAACTTTCTATATAGCTGAGGTCGACATGGAAATCCTGATTGTCTTGCCTCCTGCTCCCAAGTCCTGTGATTACAGGTGTGTACTACTCCACCTAGAGTCTTTTTTTAAACAGTTGAACTATAAAAGAAACTTCTGTGTGTACTTCAGTTACATCTTGTTATTTACATAATTCTGTAACAGCAGTCAAATTATACTCTCTGTCCTCATTGGTATCTGGCCTTTTTCTTTATGAGACATTTTTATGCCTTTTTGCACCAGTATCTGGATTTGCAGTTTAATTCTTATGATTCATTCAAGGTGCAATAAAATCAGATGATAGTGTGTATTGCAGTGATTCAGAGCTAGTCTGACATCACATCTTTAGGAAGTCATGGTTCTTTCATCGTTTTCTATAGATATTGCCTGCCATTTCTTTTGGTAAACATGTTATCAATATGTTAAGCAGAGTGATACTGTTTAAGAACTTTCTGGTTGGTATTTTCTGTATCTCTTCCTACCCACTCAATATCCAGTTGGTTGAACTAAAACTGTGGATTCCCCCTTGACCAATACCCATATCAGGACTCTCCAGGCCAGCACCATCCTATGTTGGAGCAACAGTATCTAAAGTCACTCATCTGACCCCCTCTCATACTCACCTCCCTCTTATTGAGGACCACTTCCCAATTGCTCAAAAATATGCGGGTAGCAGCCAAAATGACTCTTTACAATCATGCATCCAGTCATGTGTGCCTCTGCTCATGAGCCTTCTTGGACTCCTCATTACTCTCAGAACAGATCCAAAGTCTTCTCCTGGCCCCAGACATGCCATGTCTGGCATTTACCTGTTCTTTTTCTTTCTACTGTGTTCTGCTTTGATCTCTGAGCCCCTGCCAGAATAGCCTGGTTAACCAGAAGGCTCTCAGCTCAAGGTCTCTGTCTTTGCACTGTTCATTCATATTTAGGAAAGTACTTGTACAAAGTTTTGGCTCCTTCACTTCACTGGGAATTTTGCCCTTCCCTGACCACACAGATATGAAATATTCATCAGAAGAACTCCCTCATCCTTCTCTGCTTTCCTCTGTGTGCTCACAATTACCTGTTTCTGTGTATCCATTTAACTTCTGTTTCTTACCCCACCATTTCCCCAGTGTGAGCTATAATAACTAGTGTGTGAAAGGGTCTCAAGAACTATAGATTAGATGAAACAAAAATAATTTAATGGGGTAATGATTTCTACTTCCTCCAGTTTTTTCCCATCACACACAACATCATAATAAATATCCTCAGTGCAAAAGCCCTTGACTTTTCAATCATATGAGCAAAGTATCTGAAGAGATAGAGATCTTTATTATCTGAGAGTGCTCTTTTTATCACTAAGTGGTCATTCTGTCCTTAACTCCTCCTTGGGCTGAAACCATCTTCCATGGATTCATGCACAGGTCTGCATGGAGTCTGGGTTAATCTAAAGCATTTCAGTCTCATGCTTTTCTTCACATAGGTGGTTAATCATATCCATTTGCTTTACTTCTTGGGAAGTCTTGGTTTTCTTACTTCTAAATTGTAATCTCTGGTTTTTTGGAAGGAGTTTCTCTCTCTCTTTCTGCATATATACAGACAAGGTGATTTCAAGATTTCGTCACCAGCTCCCACTTGTCATGGTACAGAGGCACGTCAACAGTTGCTGCTCATATTCTGTGCAGCACGGACTCCTGCTGTTTGGCTGCAGCCCCTGCAAACCAGTCACAACACACATTCTTCTGACCTAGTCTTTCCTTGATCCTCCCCCTTTGCTTTATTACTATAGGAATGGAAAAAATCTTCATCAGTCAATCTTTTTGTTTGTTTGTTTGTTTTTAGAATTTTTATTTTATGTATATGGTGCTCTATCTGCACTCCAGAAGAGGGCATCCAATCTCATTATAGATGGTTGTGAGGCACTATGTGGTTGCTGGGAATTGAACTCAGGACCACTGGAAGAGCTGCCAATGCTCTTAACTGCTGAGCTATCTCTCCAGCCCCTTGATCAACCTTAATATCACCTCCACTCATGAAGTTTTTTTGAAGGTCCTTATCTGACCTGCTTTCTCCCCCTACTTCTCTTGTTATATCTCCTCTATGATAGCATTTATTGTGGTCTTTCTTCTATCATAAATGATTATGGCTACATCTTATCTGTTGGACTGGAGATATATGCACTGAATACAAGGTACATTTGTGATCTAACTCATCCAGTCTTTATCTACAGAAGGTATTCAATAAATCTGTGATGTAAGGATCCAACCCTTATCTTTGTCCCTTTCTAAAGTCCACCCTGGGTGGAGAATTCATTAGTTTTCACTTTCCTCTAAGTGGTCCAGTCACCTGGAAAAATTATATAGCACCCAAGTTCTATTCTAGAATGATTTCAGCAATGTTTGATGTTTCATTTCTATTTTCAAAGTTTACAATCATTTTGTTATGATGAGTGTTTTGTGGAGTATTCAATCAGAAGAAAGCCTTTGTACATAGAGCTATATTATATTTGATGGAGTGATTGCTAAATTCATTTCTCAGCCTCCGCTTATGATTAAATGTTATAACAAGTCTACACTCCTGGCAGTAAATTTTTTAATAAATGTTTTTTGTTTTTGTTTTTCAAGACAGGGTTTCTCTGTATGGCTTTGTTGCCTGTCCTGGAACTTGCTTTGTAGACCAGGCTGGCCCTGAACTCACAGAGATCCACCTGCCTCTGCCTCCCCCTGGTAGTAAATTTTTTTAATATACCAGTTAATTCTGCTAATTTTTTGATTTCTATGTATTTTGTACATTATTTGTTTAATGCCTTAACTATATGAGTTAGTAGTTAACTTAATGTAATTTACTTTCAGAAACACGTTTTACTCAGTCTTTACTTGAATGATGTTATGATAGGAATTTGTTGGAATATTTTTTTGGTTTAAAAAAATCAAGCTACTATTTTGTTTGTTCTGTCTGGCTAATTGCTTACTGCAGTTCTGTTTCTGGAGGTATGCATTTAGTTGATATATAAATGGAGATACTTTAAAAATAAATATATTTTAGGTTTAAATGGCCTTGCTTATTCTTCTCAATACAAACTTCCATATTATTTATTCCATGCTCTTCTCTTTCTTTTCCCTCAGTCAGGAAGGCATGACCTACTTAGAACATCACTGACTTTGAGGCTAACCCGCCCCAGAGCCCTGTGCTGGCCCAGGCAGCCATGATCATTGCATAGTGCCTCCTTGGTGCCCACACGCGATTGTCCTGTGCTTAATCCGAGCTTGGCAAATATGTGTTTATCCAATAGATGCTATTATATATTTTTTGATACCCTTTAAAATGTAGAACAAAAATAAAGTGAAATTATAACACTTGCATCCGTCTTTAGCTCCTGCTAATGTGTCTCCCCAAGGGCTGGACTACTCCCTTCTGCTAATCACCTACCCACCTTGAGCTGATCCCAGTGTGTGTGTGTGTGTGTGTGTGTGTGTGTGTATGTATGTGTGTCTGAGAATGTCCCCACCTGCCTTGAGCTGGTTGCAACTGTGTGGTTTGCCTGGTTGGTTTTTATTTTCTTATTGTTTTTAGTTTTTTTTTTTTTTATACATTTCTCTAACTTTTACGTTGTTGCTCTTTGGTGGTATGTCCTGCTATCTGGAAGCTTCCTGTGTGTGTGTGTGTGTGTGAGTGTTTCTGTCTTTATCCTCTTTCCAGAATTTAATAAACAGGCTATTGTTGCTACAATGAGAAAATATAGTAAATTAATCTCAGTGATTTTACTTTTATGCAGATGTTAAGTTTTTAAACTCAGCTTATTTCCACACTTGTATGTAGAGAGAAATGAAATTCATGTCACTCCTGGAGAGGAGTATTTTACATTGTATTTTTATGTGAGTCTTCTCCTGTTCACCCACTCAGATTTGTTACAATAAAAATAAAACAATAAAAGTTTAAAGCACTATCATTGCAGAGTTTTATATGCTGGTAATAAAAATTGAATGAACAGAAGTATAATACCCCTCAAACAATAAACAGAAGTTACCAGGCAATAGAAAGAGGCTGCACCTGGGCAGGTTGAGTACAATAGCAGTCTGGAGTCCAAATATGGCCCATGCTTTGGCTTTGTATTGCCTGTGGGCTGAGAATGGCTTTCACATTTTCGAGTGATCCCACTCAAATCTAGATAGGAACATGGCAGTCTGTGGAAATGTATGGAATTCTAGTTTCCATGTGTATGAATGAAGGTTCCCTGGAACAGGGCCACGGGCATTCGCTTCACTGTTAGCAACAGTCTGTCATTTCATTTGCGCTAAAGACAAGCTAAAATATGGTCTGCAAGTTAAGAATATTTGCTGTCGGGCACTGTGCTGAAAAGCTCGGCCGCTCTCGGAAGTGCATAGCCTTATCCCTGCGGTAGGTAGCTCCTGTCAGCCTCCTGAAACCATCAGCAGTTTCCTTTGCTTTTCCTCTCCAGTGGCTGATACATTTCTGGATAATTTAGATGGAATGATCATGACAGATAATCCTGTCACTCCGGGTTCATTTCACCTTCACAAAATACTCAGGGAGAGAAACAAATGTATACACGTTTGTGAATGGTGATTTTCTTTTTCTGTGGATAATGATATTTAAGAAGCTGGTTCAAAACAAAAAAAAATCAAAAAACCATCCATTTTGCCGATCCGTTGTCTCCAGGTGCTCACTAAAGCATAGACATGGGAACACAAAGTCTTATCTACCTGCTGGGTGTCACACTGTGCCTTTCATGCCTCTGCTTAAGTTCCCTGAAGAGCACTGTGCTGAGGACTCCTGTGACTGCCCTGCACTGAATTCCTTCTTGATCACGCAACAACTGGGCAGATTCAGTAGTTACTGTCCTACTTCAGAGAAGAGTCACTCCAATACATTTTGATAGACACAGCATTTAGAAACAATGGAGAAAAGGTTTTTCAAACTATAAATTCCCTATTGACTCACAAGTATTCCTGTTGGACCCTCTTCGTTCCTGAATTCATCCTTTGATTGGTTTCCCTCCCTGTATTTTTTTTTCCCTTCCTCCCGGGTCCTTCATCCCATTGCTGGTTCTGGTGGCTCCCTTCATTTACATTTATGTTATATGTTCTATTTGCTTCTCCATCACGGTTTCCTATTGGCTAAGGTCTTGGTCAGAACCCGGCACATCTCATGAACCTGGAAGGCATTGACATCTGGTATACATGGATACCATCTCTGTCTTCTGGTCCCTTGCTTCAGCCCATATGTCCAGTTTCCCACCCTCCACTCATGAGCCTTAGAACATGCTTTCTGCAGTGAGAGACGTGGACTCCTGCATGCGAGAGAGAGCCCTGGGTCCCAGAGGGGTAGTTAGTGAAGGAAAATGAAATGTCGGGAACAGGAGTGGGTGTCTCTGAAAACAGGCCTCCTCCAGTTCTCCATTGCCTCCTGGGTTCATTATGTTTGTCTGCATATCATTACAAGTGCTTCGTCTTGCTTTTTCCTACAAACCAGAGGAGGCAACTAAAATATGGGGCACGGGCGATGTTGTGCGAACAGTGCCTTGCTGTGCAGCCAACGATCCGGTTATCATTGGAGATGTTTACCTGGGAGGTATATATTTCACTGTCTCAGGCGAGTAAGAGGAGTCTGGCTGGAACTAGCCTTCCAACCGTTGTCACATGCAGTGAGTGGGAGAGCTGCATTCCAGGCCGGGACAGTAGTCCACTGTGGCAACTTTGGAGGCCCGTGGCAAGGAACCTTCAGCTTAGGGCTGAGTTCCAGAAGGGAATGGATTGTGCTTGGCTCCTGGGTACCCCAGGAGGCTATTATTGGCACGTTCTTATCATACAGGAAATGCTGGCTGCGAAAGGAGGCAGCGTGGAGAGAGATACAAAGATGGGGGTTTTCGGAGAACTTTTTCTTCTGTTTGACAATGAGGTCAGTGGGCCAGCCAGAGGTCATGGGTAGGGGACAGCTGTACCCATTGGCTACGTTAATCCCACTTATTACGGCACTGCCTTCTGAGTTGTAGTAATAAAATAACCCACAATAGATGATTTGAATACCCCACATACAGATGTTCACTTTATTGTGTAGAAATTAGTATTTTATATTCCTCCAAATCCTAGTGCTGCAGCTCATGGAGTATTTCATGCTGTGGTTTTGGTCCTCTTTGTAACAGGGTTCCACTCATGAAAACAGCTGTGATTGTGAGTCTCTGGGAGCGTATACTGTCACTGCCATACTCTCTTGTCCTGCCGTTTTGACACTTTTCTGTCGCAGACTGTTTCTGCTGCTTCAGTAATACCATAGACTGGTAGACTGGGCAGTCTGAAAGAGAAGACATTTATTTTCTCATGGTTTTGAATGCTAGGAGTCTAAGCCCAAAGTGATGACCTTTGACCTCTAGTGACAGTCCCTCTGCTGCACTCGCACATGGCAGAAGGCAGAAGGGCAAGGGGAAGAAGGATGGACTCCCCCAGACACTGCCGGAGGCCTCTTCCCAGAACGAGTTCACAGAGAGTAGATCTCAGAACTGGTGGGTCTCACAGGGCAGGAGACAGGAAGTTGATCCCAGGGCAGAACCAGTTCCTGTCTGGAACACCAATGGAGGGAGGAGTCAGCCATTCTTCGGCCATAGGTTGAGTTTTGGGGGGTCTCAAAGATCAAGCAGTGTTCCTATTTGGACAAGACTCACTATCAAGGGCACTGTATTGTAGCGACGCAGGTAGGCCCTGGTTGACTGGGTGTGTGGAGAGAAATGAGGTGTAGAAGAACAATGAGAAAAGAGCTATCAAGCCTGAGGGGACAGGGGTGCCACAGGGCAGCGTCTCCATCCTCCTGGAACTTGTCACTGCACTGGCAGAGCAGCGCACACTCAGTCATCAGAAGGGTGCCACAGAACACTTTGCACCTGGGAATCTGAACCCATCTTCCATGACTATGGTGACTTTCTGATCATCTTTGCAGCAGTATTGCCTTCGTCATGATCTTCCGAACTTGCCTGCTGCTACCGTGCTGGCTCCAATAGACCACCATTGCTGAGGCTGCCCAGTGTATTCTGTCCCTGGTTTAAATTTCACTGTCATGATCACCTCTCAAAGTCCCCACGTCTTCATTCTGTTACGTTGAAATTGGGAGGAGACTCACTCAAGCCACAGTCTTTTCATAGTCCGCTTCGGTTCCAAAATATATGAAGGGTCTCAGGGTGATGTACTATTATGTTGCAATTATAGGCTCTCCTTTTTTTTCCCTACCACAGCCTCTGCTCAGGTATTCTCTGTGTTAAAAGCACACTGGGTTCCTCCATGGGGTAGCAAATAGTTATTCCCTTCTCTTCCTTTCTTTCTTGGGAGGCTTTGATGCCTGTCTAGGAGTTCTGTCTTTGACGTCTGCACAGTACTGGCTCTTTCTGGGTATTATTCCTAGCAGAACACTTCTTACTTTGTATTTACTTGGCTCTTGGTTGGAACATGAGCCTACCTTGGATTGGACTGGAGTAATTCACAGATTTCACCACTTGTTTGGGAACTCTTCCTGATGGGGGAGTTCATGATGTGTATATATTTTTCATCAGTTATTTAACACATCCTAATGAGTTGCTTTGGTTGTTTCTTAAGGACCCCACATCTCAAAAATTAAACATATCCGATATTCAAATGAAAGGATTAAAGATAAAGAAATTACTAATTTTTTTTATCAATAGCAGAGAAAGCAGTAGTAATCTCAAAGATGATTCGTGACCCAACCAGTTTGGTGAGACCCTGGAGGGTTTTGAGCCTTGGTTCTCACTTTGGATTTTAAAAGCATAAAAATCACTGCCTTGCCTACCTACTGGAGTTTTGGTAGGATGCGATGAAATGTTACATATGAAGATGTTCTGAACAGAATTAAATTGTTTTCAGCATAGCGTTGCATTGTTTGGGGCTGGGCAGTAGGAGTTCCATTAAGAAAGTACTTGCTGTAAAAACATGGGGACTGATAGTCAGAACCCAGGAAAAACGCTGGGTGGTTGGCATGTGCTTGTAATTTCAGTGCTGGGGAGGCTTATAGATGTCTAGGATACACTGGCCAGATTAAGTCATTGCTGGTTAAATACCCTGTCTCCACACAAAACTAAACAACCAACCAACCAAACAAACCAAACCAAACAAGTGTGGACAGATCACTGCTGAGGACCCACACTGGAGCTGGCCTCTGGCCAGCATAGGAGCCTCCCAGGAAAGGAAAGAAGGAAAGGAAAAAGGTATCTCATTCTCCATGGGGAATCTTGGTGTGCTTCTCACATAGAGAACATCTAAGCAGAAGCCTGCGGGAGAGAAAAGGAGGGGAATGCTGGTTGCGCAAACACAAGCAAACGTGTGTCCTGGCATTCCCACAAACAGCTGTACCGGCACACACGGGGCTGTGTCTGACACACGCATACAAATTGCATTGTTTTATTTCATTTCCATAGTCCTGGTAATTAAGAAAAATGTCGTAAAGGTATAGAAACCCCCACACTGTGGCATGTAAACAATGGGTATTTGTTTTCTCGCATTTGATTTCTGGCTTAAAACTCACACTGTGCCTCCATAGTATATCCTGCATATATGTAAATAGCTAAATGTAACCTGTTTAAAGTGGGCCGTTTTACAATCTAGAAGCCAATTGCAGTCACCTGGGAGATTTTGAAGTTAGGCCCGCCGTTTCTATGGGGACTAATAATACCCACTCTCCCCAACTCCTGCATAACCCAAACTCTGTGCTTCTCCTTACCAGGTTTCCACCTCTATCACAAGTTGCCCACCATCGTGCCTGAGAGCTGCCTTCTCATAATGGTTGGACTTCTACTAGGTGGGATCATCTTCGGTGTTGATGAAAAGTCTCCCCCCGCCATGAAGACCGATGTGTTTTTCCTGTACCTCCTACCACCCATCGTTCTGGATGCTGGCTACTTCATGCCTACTCGCCCCTTCTTTGAGAACTTTGGCACCATTTTCTGGTACGCCGTGGTAGGCACGCTGTGGAACTCCATTGGCATTGGGGTGTCTTTGTTTGGCATCTGCCAGATTGAGGCGTTTGGCCTGAGTGACATCACGCTGCTCCAGAACCTGCTCTTTGGCAGCCTGATCTCGGCTGTGGACCCCGTGGCTGTGCTCGCTGTCTTTGAGAACATTCACGTCAACGAACAGCTCTATATCCTGGTCTTCGGCGAGTCTCTGCTCAATGACGCTGTCACAGTGGTGAGTGAACAAGAGCCTGGAACGTCACTGAGTATGTGGGAACCATCCATCACTTACATCTAAAGAGGCTTTCCAAGGTTCTAGAGTGAATAACCCATCAGGTTTCTCTTGCTATACATTAACAGCATGATGTGATGTCAAACATAGGGAAGCATTTCCCCACATGGCAAAGGAGCAATGGATCCAATAGTGGACATCGGCTAACTTTCCTCTAATTCAAATCATTGCTGATACTACCTATCTAGAGATAGCATCAGGCATGCAGGCTGAGGGCTCAGTCCCCCAGACGGTCGGTCTCTGGCCCATTGCAAACCTCAGTTCACTTGACTTGTGATTTTTGACTAATGGGCTGTACAGTAAGAGTTCCCACACCTCCTTCTGACTAGAGTAGCTCACAAGGCTCATGTATATTGGTTTAGTATATCAATACTGCAAAAGATACAGAAGGAGGGTGTATCGGGCAAAGGGGCATGAAGCTTCATATCAAACTCCCACACACCCAGCTATCCAGAAGCCCTCTGAATCTGTCCCTTTGGGTTCTTTTGACACAGGCATGATTGATTACATCATTGGCCATATGCTATTAATTTCACCTTCTACCCTTTCCCTTTCATGAGGTTGGAAGATGAGAATCAAAGTTTCAACTGTTGAACTTGGCCTTGGTCTTTCCAGGGACCAGATCCTGTCTTGCTGAATCTACCAGCCACCAACCAGTCATTAGCATGCAAAGACACTTGTCACTGAAGAGAGTCTAAGGATTTTAGCAACTGCATGTCTGGGGAGGGTTGGAAAAATTGAGTACATACTTCCTAATATCAGAGCCCTTCATTTGGATTAATGATCTTATGTTGTGACTTTAAAACTCTTAATGCACATTTTAATTAATTACTTACATTTTATTTATTATGGGATAATTGGCTACTCACTTTCATTTTTCACCGGGCCCCACAAAGAGTGTACACCTGGCACCTTCATAAAATACAAAGCACAAACACAAGGTTAAGGAGCATGAACATGATTGTGGCCATTGTATCTCTGATGGTTTACCTCTGTGATGTCTTTTAAACCTAATGGTCTTTGGTAATAATTCAAGGGATCTCAGGTCTCTGTGAGAAGTGATGCTATTAATATATATATATATATACATATATATATATACTAATATAAAACACTTGCGAAGTATTGTTTACTAGGGAACATTCTCTCTGGAAGAATTGATGCCATTAGTATATATATAATATTTATATATTACACATATATATAGTATAATATATATATAATAGATACTAATATATAACACTTGTGAAGTGATGCTTACTGGGGAATGTTCTCTCTGGAGAAGTGATGCCATTAGTATTTATAATATGTACTAATATACAACCCTTGTGAAATGATGTTTACTAGGGAACATTCTCTCTGGGAGAAGTAATGCCATTAGTATACATATATAACATATATATTACATATATATAAAATATAATATAGGATGTATAATATCTACTCATATACAACACTTGTGAAGTGATGTCTGATAGACAACATTCTTTCTGGGAACAGTGTCACTGCTGTTGATGGTTGTAAAGAAATCTTTTCTCACATGCACACTTTCTGCTTCCACTGAATCAGCACACTCCTGGCCCTCATCATGTTCCCAGAGGCAGATTTTTATTTTTACAAAGCACTAATTATTTTAATCCTCTTTTAAATACCACATAGCTGGAGTCAAAAGCTGCTGTGATCTTTACTTTAGCAGAACTTACTTCCACCGTGCCTTCAGAACTCAGGCAAGGGGTGATGGGGTGGACAAGGAAGACCCTCCCCTGATCCATGGACCTTTAGAGAGCTCTCCCTCCAGTAGTTACAGTCAAGCGATCCTGAACTGGTAAACCAGTTAGTTGGCATGAGTGAGGTTTTACGGGTGACAGGAATGGCAGCCATTAACTCTTACTGAATGCTTCTCTCACGATCAGCTCCTTAGACAGCCTGTGCAAAAGGCACTGCCGCTTTGTAGATGCAATTGAGGTGGGCAGATTAAAGAGAGTTCATTTCACTTACAGTACTCTCCCCATTAGCTCTTACCCTTCAAATGTTATTCACAGCTCATTTGACAGTGTGCACGGAAACAAGCATGATTCTCTGTTAGTCATATTTTACTGCAAAATCAGATCCCTGAACTAAATAAAAATATTTTTACCTGGAAGGATGTTCGTTAATTCCAGCTGGACATTATTATGGAGAAAATAATTTGAGAGTTAACAAGCTATATAATTTTAGAATAGCTTCTAAGGTATTTTTTCAGACAGCAAGTTAACTTACTCAACAACAAAACTTAATTCATACATTCTATTATTTATTAACAGTGATTTGTCATTAACTTTCAATATTAAATTTTAACTAGGAAACTGTGTAACAGCAAAGACATTTATCACTCATTCTAATTCCCTCAGGCTTCAGGTATTCCATCGGGACTTATACTCACATGTAAATTTTACCCTTGCTGGAGGAGACTGTGGACCTGTGAATGTGGAATTTTTGGAGTAAACCTATGATGAAATAAGAACACCTTGCTGGATTCCTTCTAAGGGATCTCAGCAAAGTTAGGTTGGTTTCAGAATGACATGCAGTTTAGATGGCCTTCCTCCCGCCCAGAAAATGCTTCATTCAGTTAGATTTCAGGAAGAGATCTGGCTAACTCATTATTCAAAGTGTACAAAGCAGTAGGGGGGATACAGAGGTATATCCTGCACTCACTGTCACGGATGCACAGCCATGAGCTGTGCTGTAGATGGAGATGGATGGCTGCCCCAGGGAAGGCCAGGAAGGGACAGAGAAAGCACATGGCTTTGTGTAAAAGTGGAAGAAGTTCTTCTCTACAGTCAGAACCAGTAAGTCAGGACAACCTAACGGTTTTCTGTGGAAGACCATACCTTGGCCTGTAAGCTCCCTCAAAACATAAACTCATGGAATATTAGAATTGACCCCCTACCCCAGGCTTGCTGATGGCATAGAATAAACTCCCTAATGTTTCTCTCACAGAATTGACTAAACACTGCACTGAACCGAATCCACATTAGGAACAACTAGAGTAATGGTGTAGACCATTATTTGTCTTCTACCAGGTTACTTCAAAGGACATTTTATTGAATAGCCTTTGACTCCTTTCCAGAGTCTTATCACTAAGAGAGGTTTCAATAACTCATGGGACATGAAAACATGTGAAAACATGGATCATGGTATTTATACCCAAATATATAGCATCACCAAGAGTTGAAGATTGAGGGATATCAGTAAATCAGAGCAAATACATCAACTCACCCCTTCCGGTATCATGATAAACTCAACTAGAATGGTTAAGGGGGAGAAATCCTAGCTCAAAACTATCCCAAAGCACGAGTGCTATCTAATCTAGAAGTTATAAACCAAACTCATCATGCTATTGTCAAAAGCTAAGGTAAATTCAAATCAAGTAGAGGAATGGCACACAATTGAAAATTTAAAACTGATTTTTAGTATTTTCATGTTAATTCATTGTGGTTTTTTTGTGAAAATATTTCAGATCCAAAGAGACATCCTACTGTTTCCACAGTGGCCTATAACAAATTGGCTTCTCCTCACATGGTAATGTCTAACATCATGCCTAGGAGCTAGTGCAGCCATTGAGTGTTCTAACCAAGTTTCTTGGAAGATTCAAGGAACTTCCTTGAGTGTTTCCTAGTTAGTTACCTGTAGGTAGGGCTGTCTTTGAAGACAGAAGTTAGTGATGTATCTCAATGGTAAGTTATCATGGGCTGTGGGGTGAAAATTCACTTAAAGAAGGTTAGCACTGAACATTGTGTGCTCAACCTAGACTTGCAAATCACAGAATTATCTGAAATTCATGATAGAAAATAATTATGCTTTGAGAAAATAATTATCACTTTTTTTATAGTAAAGTGATCTGCATGCTATTTTCATGAATAAACAACTGTATTTGTATAAATTGCTTTATACACTTTCACTGAATCACTGTACATTTTAAATCCAAATTTAAAACATTTAATTCATAATTCACACATGTGCGTATATATAAATATTCATAACAAATGGACCTTAGATCATATGACAGGCTTGAGAGCACTCAGTCAACACATGGGCTTATTATTAATTTATTACAGAGGTGTCTGTCACTGGAAGTTTAATTTATTAAAAATACATGTCAACTTTCTGGCCAACACCTGAGATACTTTTGTCACACAACTTACATCATTATCTACATGTACACGTGTGTGTATGTGTGTGTGTGTGTGTGTGTGTGTGTGTAAATTAAAACTCCAAATCTCCTTTCTGTATAGATTATCTCAGATAAAATTAAAAACTTAACTGAAGTGAACTATCTATGCTGTTATAACTAGTTCCACAAGATTGAACATAAAATAAGTTGGAGCTTACAGAGGCTTTCCAATTGTAGATACTGCTTAAACCTTGCCATTCCCTCCAACATGGCACTGCTATCTTTGGCAGTAAACTGGTCAAACTGGACATTTTGTCCATTGCCCAAAAGTAAAGCACCTTTGATTCAGCTTCTCTCTTTCAATATTTAGAGCAAAGTTTGAAGCAGGACACCCTTTGATAGATTGGATGTGTTGAGTAGCTAGGAAAACAATTTCGGAAGAGTTGTGAATGTGCAATTCTGCTGATAACAGTTATTTCATGTACAAGCACATTCAGGCTTCCCATGAGGTCCTGTCAGTGTGCTAGGTGGAAGGACGATGGAGGAGGAGCAGACTCCTTCTGGCTCCCTCTGGGAAGAAGTTTCTTGTTTTGTTGGGGGAAACATCATACTCACTGGGAAAGTAGCCAGTACAAAATGGAAGTGCTATGTGGTTTGGGGTCCATCTGTGTACTGCAGGTCAGAGAAAAAGGCAATACCCAAAGACTGTAGGAATCTAAGAGGGCCCTTGGGAAGAATGGCAGCTTCAGTAATGCTACCTTGGAAGACAGTTCCCAGGGTTAGGAACTTGCCTCCATCAAGGAAAATGACAGAAAAGAAAGCATAGGGAGGGAAGTGGACATGTGGTGTGTTTCGTCGAGTAGTGAGGAAATTCTGCCTCTGACTTTTAAGGGTATTGTGGAAAGCAGTAAATCATGGAAGAAGGGAGGAAGGGAGGGAAGGAAGGAGGGAGGGAAGGGAGAGGAAAGAATAAAGGAAGGATGGGAGGAAGAACAAGATCCATGTATATTAAGACTATTAGGCCTTTCCAAAGTCAGGCAACCAAATACTTTGACTCTTGAGAATAGAAAATGGAAAACCCATATAGGAAGGGTAGACAGACAAAGAGACATGGGCACACTGGTGCAGCCTGGAGACAGAGTAGACTGGTGGAGTCGAGGACAGAACTATAGTATCTCGGTGGAACTGGAGGGAGGCTATCTATGCAAAAACTGAACTGGTCTACCATTGAACACCCTGAGAAAGGCCACTTCTGATGCAATGGTGGCTGTCACCTTTGTCTTTGGCAGTTTGGAGGCAAGAGATTTGTGTGTCACCTCTCAAACCCTGTCAGGCAGCCATGTGACACAGAGTTGCTACTGTACCTGGACCCTGTAGCAAACTCATGACTGAAAGTAGGAATTGGTGTATCCGCTAGGCAGTACAGAAGACAGAACTCCTAACAAGGTGCTGGTTGACCCAAGAGAGCTTGTAATCCAGAAGAAAGAAGGAAAACATTTCTGCCAAGCCCATGAGGTAGTAGATTCTGAACGACTGAGATGGAGGCAGTGGTGTGGCATTTGCTGGGACACGGGCTGCTTATCAGAAGGTAGCTGACTCATGGGCCCATGTTGAACCTTGAATACCTCATCCAGGTTAGAAAATCTGTATTCTAACATCACCTCTGACATTTTGTGTCGCTTGACTTTAGGAAAATTTGATTGTTTTTTCACTTTCTCAGAAGCCAAATGAAGGTACATCCCAGCCCTTATGTCCAATGCCTTCACAAGCTGGCTTTTTAAAATTTCTGAATGCCCCCATAGTGGTAAATTTCACAGTGGAAAAAAATCTGGAAACTTGTTTGAGTTGAGCTGAACTCTCCATCTGTGGGGAAAAGTGACAAGGCTTCAAAGTCAATCTTTCCCCTCACATGTGGCGCAGAGGCTTCCACACATATATAACGTACAAATATGGGTTGTAACTTATTGCCCAGTGGACATGAAGTGAGTAGAATTCGTGAAGTCTTAATTAAATCAAGACTGCTAAAAAACAAACAAACAAACAAACAAACAAACAAACAAACAAACAAACAAACAGGCGTGCATCTGTTACTTTACAGGCAACAAGTGTGTGTGAAGGCTCAACACACATACACCACACTGGTTCACACATCAAGTAAATATGGCCTCTTCACTTTTAGAAACATCCTTGATGCTTTACATTAAACCAGGCACACTGCGTATGTAGGTAGAACGAGGAGGTGTGGATATGAATGAGGATGCGTTTCCTGGAAGGAGGAATCCCTCGGTGGGGTACCTGCACTAAAGGGTGTGCCCGTTCCATGTCATGACTCTACGGTAGGACTTTGTAAATGTATTTCCACAGCAGGCTGGTAAGTTTCTCTATGACGCTTCTGAGCCATGGCTGTATGAGGTAAGGCAAGCAAGTGTTTGAAAATAGCCTTCCAGGTGGTGGCTGGAAAAAAATAATCTTTTAAGAATAATTTGGGTGATATATTTGCAATGTTCTCTTCTTTACTTCTCAAAATAGTTTATCTGACAAGACACCAAGACACTTTTTGCTGAAGATTTTGTTTATTAGAAGCCACAATATTATTAAACATGGCAAATAACTACACAGTATTTCCTCTGACATAGAACAAATCTCCTTCTTAGATTTTTTTTCTGTGCCCAGGGTGATCACAGGGAAGACTGGGAGGAATATTTTTATTCTTTCTCATATGTATGCATGTGTGCACGTATGTACATGTACGTGTGTGTGTGTGTGTGTGTGTGTGTGTGTGTGTGTGTGTGTGTGTGTATGAGGAGGCCCAAGGTTAACAAAGTTTTCATCCATCATTCTGCACCTTATTTACTGAGGCTGGATCTCAAAGCTGAACCCAGTTTGATGGTCAGTTGGCTTCTGAGACTCCCCCTGCCTCTGCCCCCTGTGGTTACAAGCAGGCCTCCATGCCATCCCTGAATTTGCAGGGGTGCTGGGAATTCAAACACTGATGCTCACATGTGTGTGATAAGCACATTCTCACGTGTGCTTTCTCACTCCCCCAGGTCCTGTACAACCTGTTCAAGTCATTCTGCCAGATGAAAACCATACACACCATCGACGTGTTCGCCGGCATCGCGAACTTCTTTGTGGTGGGAATCGGCGGGGTGCTCATCGGCATCCTCCTGGGATTTATAGCAGCCTTCACCACCCGTTTCACACACAACATCCGAGTCATCGAGCCGCTTTTTGTCTTCCTGTACAGCTACTTGTCCTACATCACAGCTGAGATGTTCCACCTCTCGGGCATCATGGCGTAAGTGTCTGACCACTAACAGCCCGATTCATGCATTTCGTTGAACTTGTACATTCTGAGATGTTAAAGTTGATCAAGTTATGCAAAAGACTAGATTTTTCTTAACCCGAGAACAACCAGCATTTGATTTTTCTCAAATGCTTTGTCACATTGAAATGAAAGTATATGTTATCCAGATTTAATGCTAGCACAATCTGGAGCTGACAGGAAAAAGGTGCAAACATTAACTCTTGAGTTTCCAATGAAATACAACAATGAACTTGATTGTTGATCTGGATCAGATATCAGCATTTTATGAGTCTGATCCCCATTCAGTGTGCTCTGTGTGGGAGGCTGCAAAATATTCCAACAAGGGTACATCAAGGTTGCCTTGCAGCACCTGATGTGCCCATGGAGTTCTGGAGCTGTTGCTGTGTGTCAATTTGAACATTCTTACTCACGGTAGGTTTGCTGGCAACAGTTTAAGCTAATTCAATACAGGACGCGATGGAGAAGATCTTGTCATTTCAGACGTCTTCTTTTAATATGGAACTTAAAGCTTTTTGGTACAGGGTTTAAATTATTTTGAAATAAATAATAGTAACAATGTATTTATTAAAGATACGTTTACCATCGTGTTCACTAGCTCGGAGGAAGGTTTTTAAAAGTTTGTACATGTGAGCTACAGATGGGTGATATTTGGATCACACTGGCTGTCAGAGTGTTACACCAAAGAAAGCTAGTCAATGGAGAGTTTTCCTCCCGAACAAGTGCATTATATGATGGTCGAATTCTCTCTAGGGCCAATGAAAAACGTCTTAGGAACAAATAGTGGAAGGCCTACCTTGGTTTTGCTTTGACATTCAGTTGCACCCTGTAAACTGTAGTCTGTGTTAGGGTGTGGGGAATATATTTAGAGTTTGCTCTGTAATGTAGGCCTCATTCTTTCTGCAATGTTCTCCCCTGACCTGATGTAGGTGGTACTTTGATTAAAGAGTGTTTGGGTTCATGCCTCTTGGCCACACATTCATTTCAGAAGCAGATGGAGTCTGTGGTGTGAGGAGGCAAAGGGAAGTCGAACTCGCTGTCATAAAAGCCACGAGTTAAAGGTTGGGTGGTTTTCCGTTTCAAAGAGAACCTAAATAAAGCAACGTATTAATCCAGTTTGACCCAGTAATGAGACATTCCCGGTTGCTATTCATATCGCTGTGTGACTTCCAGTGTCCCTGCTGGTCTTTGAACAGCGTCACTGAAAACGTGTGATCAGCTAGTTACGAGGTCTGTGACAGCGTGTGGGCTGGGCCTGGCGTCTAATTTCTCAGCAGGGTTGTTCTAGACACAGTTTCATAGGAACCCTGGGTTTCACAATCTGGCTCTGGACTATGTGCATGTCTAGAACACTCAAAGTAGCTGCCAAAAATTAGTCGCTGTACAATGTTCAAGAGTGGAGGTGGGAGTCCCTGAAGATACTGAGTGGTTGAAAATGTGCAGGAGGGTAGAAGCGGGTGTGAGAGCAACGGCAAGGATCCATGAAGTATGTTGGGCCTAATCTTCCCTAAAATTAACACCAAATGGAGACCAAGTATTCAAATGCCCCAAACTTATAGAGGACATCTCATGCAAACAACCACATCTTCATTGTACCAAAATAATGAAAGTATTAATAGAGATAATTCTAAGAGATCAAAATTCCCTTACACAGCCATTATCCTCTGATAGTAGATGAAGGGACATATTCTCTCTATGGTGCAACTGAATGTCAAAGCAAAACCAAGGTAGGCATTCCACTATTTATTCCTAAGACGTTTTTTCATTGGCCCTAGAGGGAATTCGACCATCATATAATGTGATGAAGGGACAATTCTCTCAGAAGTGGGGCTCTATGTTCCACTGTGGGGTAGTCAGCATGCTGCTCAAATCCTGAGTGGGTGTGATGCTTCTTCAAGGCACACGCACAGGTGAATTTGCAAGCACTCTCCTAGGAGCACATTGTGTAAACTCCCAGGCTGTAGTTACTATTTACCTTGGGACACTGGTCAGGGCATACAGCATATCCATGTCTCATGGAACCAACAAATTCCTCTGAATTTGAATTGCACTGAGATTAGAAATTATTCTGGTCCTTTCTGTTACTTAGATTCTTTCTTACCATTAAAAGAACAATTTTAAAGGCCAGGTAATGGTGGCACACACCTTTAATCCTAGCACTTGAGAGGCAGAGGTGGGTAGATCTCTGTGAGTTCCAGGCCAGCCTGGTCTACAGAGTGAGTTCCAGGATAGGCTCCAAAGCTACACAGAGAAACCCCGTCTTGAAAAACAAAACAAAACAAACAAACAAACAAAAAAACAAAACAAAATGAATTTTAAGTTTAATGGAAGTAAAGATCCAGGGATGCTGAATGTGCTGAGTTCTCTCCATTGTTTGCTGAGGAGGAGAGAGTGTCATCCTATCGGTGCAAATAGGTAGGAGGGCAGTCAGGTGACCTCAGTCTACACTCCTCCCCAAGGATCTGTGTAATAGTTATGAAACAGTCCATTCCACCTCCCGCCCTCCCTGGCTTGCTCCCTCATCCTCTTCCATCCTTCTCCCTCCTCATATTGCCCTTGTGGCCGCTGACTTGGTTCAGGAGCCTTGCCTTTAGCTGAACTCTGACAGCCTGCCCTGGAACGAGCTCAGGGAATGATCAGGTAGTTAACATGAGAGTCTGATTAGAAAGAAATTTCCTTCTGTAGAACAAAAGCTTTAGGCTGCAAATAAAACCAGATTTTCAAGGTGGAAAGTAGAATTTATGTCTTGATTTTAGGGAGGTACTCTAAGCAAGTGTTCTCAGGGTGTTCAGAAAGCTTGTTGTTTCTGCTGTTGCCTGCTGTTGGTTGTCATGAGACTGGAGTTGGATAGGCCCCTCGCTGACAACTCCATTAATTACAATTTGATGGAGGTCTTCTGGCCTTCCCTGGACGTTCTTAGATTTAGACTGGGATTTCCCTTTGTGGTGTTACCCAATGCTTTGACACCTCATGGAATGCAAAAAGCATCATTTCTGCCTACATTCACCTATATTTTCATGCAGGATGTGTGTGTGTGTGTGTGTGTGTGTGTGTGTGTGTGTGTGTGTGTGTGTGTGTGTGTGTTTGTGTGTGTGTGTGTGTGTGTGTGTGTGTGTGTGTGTGTGAGAGAGAGAGAGAGAGAGAGAGAGAGAGAGAGAGAGAGAGAGAGAG
>CABHPQ010175010.1:0-109279 GCA_902168405.1 Peromyscus aztecus | reverse complement strand
TGTCTGTCTACCTCACATAGCTTTGTATACAGCAAGAATGGGAGGGAATTGCATTGAGATGTAATCCTCTTCTTCCTCCTCCTCCTCTTCTTCTTCCACACCAGGCTGGCCTCAAACTCACAGAGAGCCTCTGTCTCTGCCTCTAGAGTGGTGTGATTACAGGTTGGTACCACCACACTGACCCCAGGAAGGATTTCTAATAAACTCATTTCTAATAAACTGACAGAGGACCCTTTGCAATAAGTAGTCTGTTCCGATGGGGTTGACCAGATGCTAGGTTCTGAGGTGAGATAGGAAGATACTGATGCTTTGAACAGGACACCAACCCAATTTGAAGAAGTTGCAAAAGTAAATAAATGGCCCAAGTGGAGGCTTGGAGGTGAGTGTGGATTTGGAGTGTGTCACGGAGAGTAGTGGAGGTCTGAGCATACTGCATTGGAGGAGTGTTAAATACTAAATGTGGGGTTATATTGTGAGCTCCCTTTCTCCTGTTTAATATTTAACAGGGGTATGACTGGTGACTGTAAAGGCGAGTTACCCAGGGGAGGGACGATACCAAGTTACTTAGGGTAGTAAGTAGCCTCTTGTTTCTCTCCGAGGGCAGTTTTCCAGAACCCTTAGTGAGACCTGGAGAGAGTTAGCACAGCATCCTGAGGTGCCTGTTCTTGACATTTGCTCCTGTCCAAGAGTGCAATTGTAACCTTGTGACAGGCATGGGCAGGAGTCTGCTGCCTGGAGAAGGTGATCTGGACAAAAGCCTTTGGTAGCTAATGCTTTGCTGTGAAGCCACCTGATGACTGAATTTCCCAGGACAGCTCGCCACCCCCTTCGTTCCCTGCCATGCGTGCTGATGCACTAATCACCAGTTGTAGCCTTTGAGGGTCTTTCCTGGCTTGAGCAAAGGTGATGGACTTCATTTTATACACCTTCCCTCTAGAGACATCCACATTGTGAGATGTGAACCTTGTTCTAAGGGATAGTGCCTTGGCTGAGAACTGTGAGTTTGTGGTCTATATTAAACGTTCCTAAATCCTTACTTTATTATTTTGTAAACCTCTGAGTAATAAATCAAAACCTGAACAGTTCCGAAGGTTCTCATACACCTGCAGCGTGAAGACATTTTTATTTTTGTAAGCAAGATATTGCATTTTGTTCACTAATGAAGGTGCTTCCATACTGTCATGCGCGCTATGCATAATAGACTCTTTAGAAAACTGTGCACAGTGTAATTAAAATGTAAATCTATTGTAATGAAGAGGAGACTGTTCTTTAAATCTGATAGGCTCTCATCCTAGTGCATACTTGTGTGTGGTAAGTTGCTGTTCAGCATTAATGAAATTTATCCTAAGTTACAATTTTAAAGTGTGATTTTTAGATTCTGCACCTGGTGTTTTTCAGGCTTGTAATATGCTTGCTTTAGCAGATAGTTAATACTATTTTTAATTACTACAGAAATTTGGAAAAGTAGAAAGCTGTCCATAGTCCTGGTAGCCTAGCAAAACCACTAACATAGTTTTGTGTGTTTCCTCCAGATGGACCATATATATTTATAGTTGAAAATGTGGCTGTCTAGACACTTGCCACTTAAAACTGGTAAGTTGTGTTTCTGATGTTATGCCCAAGGTGACTTGAGAATGCTGTGCGCATGGTTTTAACTCTTTCATACCTTTCCGTTTCTCATTCTCCCAAAGGAACTCTTCTTGCGGTTCTGGTTTCATTTCTATCTGGATTTTTGCATTCTTGCGCCGTGTGTACCCCTCATTCTTCGTCTTCTCCCACAAGCTGCTGAACCCTCCCGTTTGCTCTCGAGGTTCTTCTGGGGATTCTTTTGGAGTTCTCACCTAGATAAGTCTGCTGTCTGCAGCCGCCAGGTTTATGCACAGGCAGTTTAATGACAGTGTAATATTTCAGCCTTCATTTGGGTTTCTTCTGTTAAAAAAAAGGATTGCAGTCCATATCTTTATATGTATTATTTATCCACTTTTTTCACTTTTTTGATTAGAATAAGCTCAGGATCCATGAATTTACAGATAGCATTGAAACCTTACACAAAGCCATTTAGCCAAAATTTCTCATCAGGAATTAGGAATTCCGTCCCTTTCTGCCTTCTTATGTCCTCTCCTCCTGTGCCCTGTCCCTAGCCACTCTGGCCTTCTTGCTGTGGCAGTTTTGTTTCATCTCTTTCCTGCCTCGGGGCTTTAACACTTGCATTTAGTATTCTGCTCTAGATTCTTAAACGGCCTGTTCTTATCACTTATGTTTTCCGTCCTCTTCCCTCCCTAGAGATGTCTGCGGCTCCCTTATCTAAGACACCCACTTTTGGTTATTCTCTTTCTACCTGGTGTTCTTTTCACTACATAATCTTTTGAGTACTCTAAAATGATATAATATTGTTTAGCATTCATTTCTTTGTTTACTTTCTGTCCTCTAGTAGATTGTTAAGGGACTTGAGAAAGTGGCTTTGCCATTTTCTCAATCGTCACACACAAAAATTTTAGTACCACGTATATTTAAAAGATTACAGGTAAGGAAGGACACATTAATATACTTATACTTTTAATCTGATTAAACTGTGATTTATACTTATATAGTTAAAATATTTTATATTCTACTTTCTCAGGTAATGTCTTCAAAATATATTGTGAAAACATATGGCTGTTATGTGACAGACTTTTCCTGGGGAGATGTAACACACATGTCTACTCACCCCAAATAGGGAGCCCAGACCAGACCAAAGTACACATATAACCAAAGTCCAACTTGGTAAGCTAGTGAGTTTTATTGGAATTACTTACAGGTGCAGAAATAATTTAAAGACAACTGCATCACCAAAGCCCACACCAGCTTGAGTGACAGTTCACAGAAGCTGGGAACCTGGGAACCTTGAGCACACTGCACATCCTGCAGGCAGATCATCAGGTTGGAGAGTGTCCTTTCCAGGTAGCTCGGACCTGGAAGAGGTCTGAGCCTCTTCTAGGCAGCTTGGCTGGTCTTTGTTTCTTTTAGGCAGTTTGATCTCTGCTCCTTTAGGCTTCTTGATGGGGAGGGACCTAGTGAATCTGGTTAGTTTCAAGGACTTCCTGAAGCTATTTTGAGTTGCTTGCTTTCTGTCTCAGGTGTTTTCCTATACCATGGAATGTTTCAGTCTTGAAGTAAACTGCCACACAACAATGGCACATCTCAGTTTTCCATAAACTGTATTTCAGACGACCACTAGTCAGTGTAAGTGACTTGTGGCTACTCAGGGCATAGTGGAGGGCTAGAACGCTAAGAAGATGTTGGGAAAAATCCACAGATACTTGCTGAATGGATGGATAACTGAGTGAGTGAAGTAATTTGCTTTAGCATGGATAGATACCATTTCATTTACAATGGCATTACCTCTTGAAGCGTCCTCTTAAAATTGAAAATATTGTGGGCTGACCATGACTGTAATTCATCCAGTCTTCTGCTCTTGTGGCCTGACAACACAGTATGCTATTAAATAGGGGGTACTTAGCCTTGCTGTAGATGACCTGGCTAACTGAGAGCCTGGACACAACTGCTGCTGTCTTAATTCAGGGAAGAGGATATCAGGGAACCCAGGGAAATGGTACAAATTAAAAATGTAGGGTGCAGTTTCTGTGGAATTGCATTTCTACCATCATGGTAGGTTGTGGGGGCCATCTGTATAAGTAAAGAGAATGTGAGTCAAATTAAGAATAAGATCAAGATCTCATTAGGAGTGATTTATAACTAGAGAAAAAAATCTCAGGGCTTTCATATATCCTTTACTGAAGTACCGTAGTGGCATTTGAATGGTGTGATCTGAGTGCCACCCTTAGGAAACATTCCTTTGCACTTTATAAAGACCCTTGTGTTCGGCAGTGAGAAACATTAAACCAAGGCCTCCAGATGGCTGAAGTCTGGTGAGCTGGCAAGGGCTTGGTGCCTTACTTACAGTAGTCATAAGTTATTGGAACAGCTGTGTATTTCATGGCTTAATGCTACTGGTATCTAAAAGCGTAATTGTAAACTAAGAGCTGCGGTGTGGTTGTGGGCCGCTTTCTGGCCACATGGCATCAGGCTCTAGTGGGCAGTTGTTTGTATCCCTAGTGTTATTTCAATGAACGTTTCTCGAGGTTAGACTTTCAGGGCACCTGGATTCTCATCCAAGTGTGATCCTTAAGTTTTTCTGCAGTATTTTAAGTACGCCAGGAGTCTAAATGATAACCAATACGAGATTTCTTGCATATTCAACTTATAATTGGCAGGTTCCCAGAGGAACCATCATTATCAGGGCTGCGAATGTGCCTCCTGTCTGTCACATCTGGGAAATGAAAGTTTTGTAAAGGTCAGAAGAAAGTGTGCCCCCAATTATGATGGTGACTTCTACATCACAAATAGTTTAATAGCTTGGAACCTGCTCCATCTCCTTTACAGTGTCGAAAAGGAAAGTAAAAATCAAAAAGTACACAGCAGCACTCCACGGCAATTTCCCTCTATGGTTTGAAGAAGAATGAGAGAGCGCCCATTTCAGAATGGTTTGATAACATCCACTGCTGCACACTTGCTGCGCTTTGGAACTCTTTAAATTACATAAGCCCATAAGTTTATGTATCAGTTCACCTTTATTAATTTGTCAAGGTTAATGTCTGCATAATGAATTGAAGATAATTAGAGATTCGTAGGCAGCCATCTGCTCATGTTTTCTCAGGGAAGTGAGTTTTCTATCTCATCTTGTCATGCTTCCTAAGGAGGCTTCCTTCATTAGGAAGACTCCATTTTTAAAGCAAAGCCACGCTGCTGTTTTAGGTGATGTGAGAATTCTTGTTCTTAATTTTTCAGCTCACGGCAGCCTGTTAGGGAGATCAGACGATGGACCTCTAAGTACCCAGAGGTGTTTGCAGATGCTGTCACAGTTGGGAGTGAGCTGGTCAGACTTAGACCTGTCAGTCTGCTCTTTCAGTGGTCTGCTTAACTGGCTTGTCGCCTGGCAGCTGTGTGATTATCCAGCCCTAGAGACAGAGCTCTGGGCGCTGCCCCAAGAAAGACAAACCTCATCTTGTATCCGGCACTTTGCCGGAGTGCTGTATGTATGCTGGATGAGGCTGCAGCAAGTCCATGAGAAGGAGGGTGTGGGGGGATGCAGGTGGCTCTGGAAAGACTGACTTCGGATTCCCACTTCCTCCTTTACCATGCTTCTTTGCTAAACATCCCCCTCAGTGGGAGGTAATGCCCACATGCAGACCATTGCACTTCTAGAGTTGCTCTTTGCTCCATAGGCTTGCTCTGCCTTCAGGGGTGTTGATTCTTGCCTGCATGGCTTTCTCTGCCTCCTAACTTCTTTCCTCCTATTTCCCTGCCTTCCCTTGTCCAAATTCATGACCTTTTACTTGACCTCTAGGGACTGGACCCTAAGCTCCTTTTTGGAGTCTTCCATCATGCCACCTTCTTCCTCCTCTCCCTCCTTTTCCTCCCCATCTTCCCCCTCCTTCCTAGCTCCTCTTATGTGTTGCTCCCTATAGCCCCACTTCCTTTTTGTCCAGTTTCACATCATTTCTTCAAATCCAGTAGCATCAATCATACCTTCTAATTCTCTGAGCCAGGACCAGCTTCTGTGTGCTCTAACTGTAGGAAGTGGTGTGTACTCACATTTCCTCGCACAAGTAGGCCACTTAGGAACACACCGCTGTAAAGTGTGCTACTGGGATATTCTAAAACCCTCCAGGGAGAGTTGTTGTTTTGCCTTGAAAGGCAAAGGTAAGTCCTTGGCAGAAATAGCATTTCAGTGAAGGTTTGAACGACATGTGTCCAACATCGGAGCTCTAACAAGTGTGGGTGGAACCTTAGTCTTCTAAATGTAATGTTGGGCTAGGTTTCTGACCCCTGTGAGCCATATACTGGGCATGGTGGCATATGCACACATGCAGTTCCAGCACCTGAAAGTAGACACAGGAGGTCATAAGTTCAAAGTTATCTTGGATAGACTCAGTATTTTCCAGCTACTGATGTCAAGGTGATTATATTGATATAATGCCTATTGCTGAAATCAGGTTTATGTCTTTTGGATCAAACTTGAGAATACTAGGTGAAAACATTATACTTTATTATCACTAGTATTTCTCTGTTTTCCCCTCTATGTTTGAAAAGAAATGTTATTTATTTAAATATTTTCTTTCTGTCAGTGTTTGCCTTGGTAGAAAAACAATAAAGAAAATATGCTTATTGATTCTTCCTGGTTGTGCTTAGGCCCGTATTTTAATAGTGCAATATTTTCCTGATGTTTGATTTACCAGTGAGAATAGAGATGAACAAACATGACTGTACTAATTCTTTTTCTTGTTGTAAAAATGGCGTTTGTTGTAGATAGCTTTGAAAATTCAGAAAAACGAAAGAGGAACATTGCTATTGTTTCTCCATCCCCACCAAAGCCCCAACTTCGTGTTGCACGCCTTACACTGAGAGAGCACAGTTTGCCCAGTTCTCACTCTGTTGTGATTACCTCTTTTGTGACCCTGAGTGTGTAATTTAGTTAAATGTGGACTTTAGTGATTACTTTAGAAATGCCCTTTGTTACATATTTAGGCATCTTTCATTTCATTATTTTAAAAATTGTTATTAGGGGCCAGGCAGGAAGATGTTCAGTTGATAGAGGCTTCCCTAGCATTCCAAAACCCTAGGTTTCAGCCCTGCTATTGGAGGTATGGTATGCTGATTCATGACTGTAATCTCAACATTTAGGAGGTAGAGACAGGAGGATCATGAGCTCAAGGTCATGCTTGGATATATACCTAGTATAGGGCCAGCCTGGGCCACAGGAGAACCTGTCTCATAGAACAAAACAAAACACTAATTTTTTTTTTTTTGTTTTTCGAGACAGGGTTTCTCTGTGTAACTTTGCGCCTTTCCTGGAACTCGCTTTGTAGACTAGGCTGGCCTCGAACTCACAGAGATCCGCCTGGCTCTGCCTCCCGAGTGCTGGGATTAAAGGTGTGCGACACCACCGCCCGGCCTAATTTCTTTTTTTTTTTTTAAGATGTGGACATATAGAAATCATCATTCTAGTATATTTCAGAAGAAAACACAGATTAATTTTACATATACTTTTGATTTCAACATGCAATATATAAGGCAGAAATAAGGATATTGATTTTGTTCGGTGGAAGCATTTAAAAATCAAATGTATCTAAGAAAAGAGTGGTTTTTACTTGTCTTCAGATTGGCCCATGTTTAGAGACTAAAGCATTTACACACCACTACCTCTAACACTTTACTCGTGGGACCACTTGTTGTAATGAGCTGTCAATTATTGTGCATCTGAGTGTAGTTAAAAGGACTATTTGGCTTGCAGTTTAAAAGCCAACATGAATTGGCAGGAATTGAATTATAAATGAGGTTCAATGAGGAAGCATGCCCTGCCCCGTCAATGTAGTATCTTATCTCTGAAATATTTTACTACCTGTTTAAAAATAAGAAACACAGAGAACTCCATGCCTGTCCATGGAGATATTTACACCCCCATGCCGCATCATTCACTATAGCAAAGAATTGGAATCAAATTAGTTGTCTATCAATAGATGAGTGGTTAATGAAAAAAAAAATATATATATATAATGGAATACTACATAGATGTAAGTAATAATGAAGTTTAAAAAATTTGCAGGAAAATGTTTGGACTTAGAATGTATAATAGTAAGCGGGGTCACATTATCTCAGAAGGAAAAAAAAGGAATTTTCTCTCTCACATGCAGAATCTAGCCACTAGTATATGTATATTTGTGAACAAATGTACTTGTGGACACAGTATAAATGGTAGAAAGTGAACAAGAAAGGCTCAATATAAGGGGAGAAGTGAGGACTGACACAGGTAATGGACACAAGTTATGAAAGAAGATGTAAAGTTAACTGTGTTTCTATTTATTTATTTTTTGGTATTCAAGACAAGGTCTCTCTGTGTAGCCCCGGCTGCCCTCGAACTCCTTCTGTAGACCAGGCTGGCCTCGAACTCAAAGAGATCCACATGTACCACCACTGCTTGGTGTTTTTCTAGTTCTAATACTACCATGGATTTTTGGTTTTGGTGGTAGATAAGTGCATACAATATATTTGAAAATGAACATGTAAATTGTTTGATGTTTAATTATTTGTTTATTTTATGTGTATATGTGTGTCCCTGAGTGTGTGTGTAAAATGTAATATGACGCTCCACAGCATCCATTTTGAATGTTTAGTCTAACTATATAGAAATTTGTTGACCCAAAGTCTACCAATTTAATTTTGGTGTGTGATGGTTCCATTAACTGCAAGTTTTCAAATAGTGAAGTTTATAAGATTTAATTTTAAAAATTAAGAAGCAATAAAATACAGTAGTATAATTGAGCATTTGGCTATATAGCTTTTATATTCTTATAATATGGATTGGAAAAACCTTATAAGCAAGAATTAGGGACAAGTGTTTCTTTATTAAACATAGAAAGGATTAGTCATGATATACCTTGGAGTGATTACAAGGATTAAGTGGGCGACTAACTTAAAAGTGCTTTGCCTTTATAGGGGACTCAGCAAAGCTGCAGTGTACCAAAAATGTATATTTATCATTACCTGTTTATCACTAGTTTATTAACAGGGTACTAGTTTTAAAAATGAGTGTGTGTGTGTGTCTGTCTGTCTGTCTGTCTGTCAGTGTGGGTCAGAGGCTGTGGCACACATGGAGGAAAGAGAATGATTTATAGAAGTCATTTCTCTCCTTACACTCTGTGGGTTCTGAAGCTTAGACTCCCAGACTTGGCAGCAGGCACCTGCACTTACTACTGAGTCCATAATGTATAACTATTAAAATACTTTACCACTGCTTATTACTGTGGTATAAATGTATAATCGTCCATGTTTCCATGGTGAAGATCCTTGCTTTGAAGGTGCCTCTTACAAATAATCACTTTAAGAAACCTGTGAGATGCTGGGCGTGGTGATACAAGCCTTTATTCCCAGCACTTAGGAGGCAGAGGCGGGCGAATCTCTGAGTTAGAGGCCAGCCTGGTCTACATAGTGAGTTTCAGGGCAGCTAAGACTTCAAAGAGAGACCCTGTCTCAAAAAGAAAACAAGAACAACAACAAAAACAAAACAAAGAAATCCCCAAAGAAACTAATAAGACTATTGATATTTTAATACAGGAAACAGTATCACTGTTTATTAGTAAACAGAAAAGTAATATCTGGCTGTTTGACAGGAAAAAAATATAGACAAACAAAAGTAAAGATTTATGATTTATTTAGTTCCATCCTTTTTTCATCCTTTTTTTCTAAAGGCAGTCAACTATCAGCAATTGCAAGCATTTCTCCAGCTCTTTCCTCTACACTTTTACAAAAACAGGTAAATGTTGATATAAAGATTTGAGTTTTCCTATGTAAATTACCCTATTTCATTCAAATAATGTATATAAAGCTTTGTGACATCGCAGCTTAGAATTTGAGAATGAATGTGGCTGTCATGTTGTACACGTGATATGAGGTGGAGCTGGCAAACTTTTTCTTAGAAAGTCAGAAAGTGAGTATTTTTGATGTTGTGGCCAAATTATGTTCATTTCAGCTGTTCATTATTAGGGCCCCAGAGTAGCCATAAACAATACTTAGATGAATAGGGATGACTGCATCCTAGCAAATGTATATTTCTGAGTAACAAAATTTGATTTCATATTGTTAGGTGTCATGAATTATTCTTCTTTGGATTTTTTTCAGCCACTTAAATGTGTGAAAGTCATTCTTTGCTTGTGCGCACTATGAATGCTAATGTTAGCCCCGATGATTTGCTTGTTGAGTGATAGTTTTCCTGCCTTTAAAATTAAAAATCACTTACAAAACTAAATCATGGTTTTTAAAGAAATACTTAAGGAATCCTACAGCTTTCAGAGTGGGATGGGTGATGTCAGACAAATCAACAAAGAGAGCCCCTCTTTGATGGGATTCTTGTTTGACTCTTTGCAGACCATGAATGAAGGGAAATGTTAAAGAAGTAGAAGAAGAAGGTGTGGTGCCCAGGCAGGCGGCTTGGAGTGAGCCCTCACCACCACTCCCCATGTGAAGGACTGGGATATCCCGATCCTTTTTGACATTGGTTGTGTGTGGAGATTCTGTCTGCACATACCATTTCCTCATTATTAGTTGACAAGTTGCAATCGATGACTTTGAAGAACATCTGATTTTTTAAGGTTTACTAATTATAAAATGCTTATATTAAAAGAATATAATGTGGAACCATTGACCATTGTCCAGAAAGTACATTTTAAACCTTCTAAATGCTTTATAAGGAATAGGTGTAGCTAGAGTTGTTCTTTCCAGGTCCTGCCAAGCCCCTGCAGTCCCGTAGTCCACTTATAAAATAAACATACAGACACTTATATTATTTAAACTGCTCAGCCATTAACTCAGGGCTACCATTGTCTAGCTCTTACTCTTATACTCAGCCCATTTCTGTTAATCTATATGTCGCCACGTGTTCTGTGGCTTTACCTGCTGCCTTTACATGATGCTCTCTGGACAGCAGGCTGGTGTCTCCCCCTCTCTGCCTTCCTGTTCTCTCAGTTCTCCTCTCTGCTAGTCCCGCCTATACTTCCTGCCTGGCTACTGGTCAATCAGTGTTTTATTTATCAATCAATCATCCACAGCAAATAGGAGTTATAACGTAATAATAACGTAAGCCCAGCCTGCTGGCTCTCTTCAAGGGATATCTGAAAGCCTGCTTCCTCCTGGCTCCATCCACTCCTCCCTACGTGTGTCTCCTGATGGCACTTCTGCTTTCAGAGCAGGGAGGACACAGTGGTGCCATTCTGCTGCCTTCTGGGTTGTTCTCAGCTTCTAACACAATGGGAGTGAAAGTGTAGGACACCAGCTGATACACCTTTGACCATCACTTCCTACTCAACCACAGAGTGCCCCACAAGACAGAGAGGGAGGAGCAGGGCATCTGGACATCTTGTTAAGGACTGTGCTCTGAGCCTGTGCTTTGTGTGTGAGTGATGAGGGTGTGTGTGGTGAGAAGCAAGAAAGGATGTATTGGGCTTTTTGAAGTACTTGTTCCAGATTTCATTTTGGTTACTTGATATGAAGAGCAAAATAGTGTTTTCTTAGTTCATTTTTCATTTTGTAGAAGTTGGCAGCTGTAGAATGAAAAATATTCTTATTAGATAGCCAAATATAGGTGTTACGTATATTACAAAACAAGGGGAAGTACTTATATTTATTTAAATATAAGTATGTATTTGACATATGTATTTACATATATAAATATACATTATATCTACATTCATATACATATATACACATATTTATTTATATGCAAACACACAATTAAAAGAGGCAGTGTTATTTATACATGATATAAAAATTGGAAAATAAGATCAACGTAAGAAGAAAGTGAAACGTGTGTTTTCACTATCCAGCCACAGCCACTAGCGGCGTTTTCAGAATGTCCTCCATGCCCTGTGTCTGTTTCCCATGTGTGCAGGATGCTCTAGCCAGTCCTCTCTTTCCTGGGTCACACTTGTGGCAGGGCTCTGTGTACCTGGCCGCAGTGTGAGGAGCTGGGCACATAGCAGTGAACAGAGCAGCCTCTCCTTTCCTAAGGTTACTGTTCAGGCAGGAGATAGACAGTGGCCTCTGTGTCGCTATGTACGATGGTGATGAGTTCTGTGAAGAACTGGAGAAAGGAAGTGAAGGGGACAGGGAGGGCCTGATTTGAAGTTAAAGATCAGTCGGATTGTAGTGTCCACATTTACAAAGCTTGGTTTTTAAATTAAACAACAACAAACAGCAGCAGAATTTTTTTTTTTTTTTACATTGTCAGTACTCTTTCATAGCACTGGGGACGGTAGGCAGAGCTTATAATCTACCACTGAACCATGTCTCCCACCCTCATGAAGTTGTCTGGCCTTGAACTGTCTCTGGAGCCAGGCTTCCCTATAGGTTGTGATGCCCTGATACCTCAGTCTCCGGGTAGCTGGGACCACAGGTTTGCAACACGAGGCCCTGGCACACTTCCTACATTATTAAATAAGAATTCTAAACAAGCACCACTGTGAACAGCTTGCTCTATTTTATATGAACAAAAAGACTTGTTTAACTATATGTTTTTGTTTCTAATTCCAATTACAAGTAAGGCTGTGATGTCACTCACTGACCATATACATATTTGTATATCCTTAGGATACATTCCTAGGAGCAGAATTCTTAGACACGGATTTTCATATGTGCCTGTAAGTTTAAAATATCTGGCTTCTGACTGCTTCATAACTGAGTTCATTTTCCTTCTCTCATTCTCTGTACTCTCCCTCCGAGCAAAGGCAGGTAATATTTTCCAGGTTTAACGAACTCCACCATGACAACATGCTGCTTCAGTGTGGTTTCATTTTGTTTCTGAAGGCAAGAGGGCTAACACACTTAGAACTGCATCACTGTGCAAGCTCAGGAGGCCCTGTTGTTGCTCACAAAGTTGGTATGAGACGAAGACAAAAAGATATTAAGCCTAGCAAACCGGCATCCTTGGGAACGCAGGAGGTTCAGAGCAAGTCTCAACATGCCATTTCATTTGCTTTATCTATTTTTTTCCTTTAGAGATCTGAAAAAAAATCTAAGAATATTGAATTGAATTACAAAAGAAGCATTCATTCTTGCAAGAAAACCAGTTTTCTCTTTTAAGCTTGCATTATGATAGAATTTTCAATTCTAGCAAATGAAATAAAATTACTGTTTGAAAATTTTGTCTGCTGTTATATTTGTCTGGTATTCTTTCAGATAACATTATCTGAAAAATATATATATAAATATTGTTATATATTATATAGCTTCTCTAATCTGCCAAATATATTTTTTCATTTGAAAGCTAGCCAGGGTCTTCCCTGATGTAATGGTCAGTCTTGGCCCTCAAATTGACACAGTTCAGAATTATCTGAGGTAGTGAGCCCGGGGGAGTGCCTCAGTTGGATTTGTTTGTATGCATATCTGTGGGGCATTTTCTTGGTTGCTAATTAATATAGGAGAATCCAGCCCACTGTGGGCAATACCACCCCTAGGCAGGTGGGCAGGCCAGTGATCAGTAGTCCTCTGTGCTTTCTGCTTCAGGTTCTTGCCTTGAGTTCCTGCTCTGGCTTCTCTCAATAATGGACTGTCGCCTGTAAGGTGACAGTCTGGATGACAGTCTTTCTTTCTTTCCGATTTGCCTTTGGTCATAGTGTTTATCACAGCAACAGAAATCAAACTAGAACATCAGAGGGGGTGTTATCTGTACCGGGACACGAGTGATGGGAAGGGGTTAGCACACATGTTTGGGGAGTGTTCTAGGCAGGGGAAAGTGCAAGAGGGAAATGAGATCAGGAAGCTGAATGACAGTAAGAAGGCCACGTGGCTGAGGCACAGTAGGAACAAAATGTGAAGCTTCACAGTTCAACAGGATGGCTGGAAAGGCATAAGAGCTCTCTACCGCTCCTCAGAAGTGATGGAAAAGTCAAAAGGCTGTGTTAATGTGGTGCTTCTCAAACTCTTGGGTGTATGAGATGCACCCCACAGTCTTGCTGAAATACAGACCCTACACTGGCGTATCCAGAATGTGTCTAGAGACTGTGTATGCTAGACTTTTTAGGACTGTTGGTGCTCCTGATGTGTGTGTGGACCACACTTTGAGTAGCAAGGTGTTCTGAGACGGGGGCATAAGGTGTGCTATTACCCTATGCATTCAGAGAGCCAGGGCTCTAGGTCGGTAGCAACATAACCCAATGACTGGCAGCTGGGGTTGGAAAGACTTTCTCTAGATGTCCTTTATGCACGTGGGGCTCTATGCTGCACATTCTAAGAGCACCACCCATACAAGGGGGTCATAGGTGAGAAATTCTTCCCCGGTTTGTGTTTAAGCTTTTGCTGCAGATTATGTTTATAACTAGAAGAAGGAAAAAAAAACCCAAAAAACCAAGTATATCTGTTTTTTATTGTTTCATAGCCTACTTCCCATTGATAGTTTTCCCTGGGCCTCACTTGTTTTTCTTGGTCTTTTGGTTTTTTCGAGACAGGGTTTCTCTGTGTAGCTTTGGCGCCTGTCCTGGATCTCACTCTGTAGACCCAGGCTGGCCTTGAACTCACAGAGATCCACTTACTTCTGCCACTGAGTGCAGGGATTAAAGGCATACACCACCACTGCCTGGCTGGTCTTTTTTTTTTTTTTTTTTTTAAGTCTTTGATTGTGTGGTAGATATTGTAGGTCCTCTGGTCATATGAAACTCTTGGCATTTCCTTTATTGTGATAAAGTTGCACATCGTTTCTTCCACCTTAGGTATTTTACTACTGTCATTTGCGTGTGTATGATGCTTGTATGCATGTGTGTGCATGCATGTTGGGTACTTTAAAGAAAACTGTTGAGTAGCACTGAATCCATTCAGATTATTAGGCTTCCGTCATCACCATTGATTTCTAGAACTTTCTCATTTAAAAAAAATGAAACAGTGTCTATTGAACAATATCTGTCCTATTTCCCTCCTTGCTCTTGGCAATGTTTTGGTTTTCTTCCTCCATGAATTGACTCCTTGGGGTTGTCTTTTTGTGACTGAAGTAGTTCACTTAGCTGTGCCTTTAAGGTTTGTCCATGTGGTTAGCATGTGCTAGGGTTTTCTTCCTTTTAAAGAATGGACGTTAGTTCATTGCACATACAGACCACATTTTGTTTATCCATTCACATGATGGGCACTGAGATATTTTTACATATTGCCTATTGCTGTGAATATGGATGTGTGATGCTGTGGTTATGAACGCAGACATGCAAGTGTATTCCTTTACTCCCTGCACTGGTGCTGAAGATTTTAATGACCATATCCAACTCTCTTCATTTGTATCTGTTTCTTTGCCATCCATTCTATTCACGAATGGGCTGAGAAGTCACTCCTATCCTTCCATGGGTAGGAGTTGGTATATCAGCGCCCCCGCCCCCTTGCCTCTGGATGAATGGAGGACTTTGCCACCATCTTCCAGGTTCCCCAGTGGGGTCAGACACCATTTCTCAGAGTCTCAGCTTGTGGATATGGCAGTCTGTATGGCCTTGTTGTCCTGTCTCACCTCTCCGTTCTCCTCCTGGCATTTCCGGGGACCACTTTCTAAATGAGCTGTCCCTTCCGAAATCTTCAAGTAGTGTTTGGCTCAGGAGAAGCTAGACTAAGTGAGGCGAGTGGTTTGCAGAATCCTCACCTGTACTTACACACACTCACACTGTAGTTGGAGAACTGTGGGAAAATCTGGGTGACTGTGGTGGAGTCTTACTGTGTCCTGTGTCCCGTCTGTCATTCTCACCCTCTTCAGCTGCAGGTTCAAGACAGTTAGTTAAACCTGTTCACAACAGCACTTAAATCCTGTAACACCTCCCTCCCTCCCTCCCTTCCTCCCTTCCTCCTTCCTTCTTCCCTTCCTCCCTTCCCTCCCTTCCCTCCTTTCTTCCTTCCCTCCCTCCCTCCCTCCCTCCTTCCTTCCCTCCTTCCCTCCCTTCCCTCCCTCCCCCCCCCCCTTCCCCCCCTCCTTCCCTCCCTCCCTCCTTCCTTTCCTCCCTCCCTTTCTCTTTCTTTCTTTTTTGAGAAGTAATAATTTTCTTGTTGATTAGGACAATCATGTTTTATACATAGATGTGAGGTTTTGGCTTTCGCTACCATGTTACCTCAGGGACTCTTCTTGGTTATATCGAGCTTGTTGTTCTTATCTCTCTTTGTTGTATTCCTTATGCATTGTATTTTCAACATGAAATTGTGTTTTTAGTGGTGGTGAGCTTAGAAAGAGATGAGTTTCTTGTACTCACGTAGCCACTCAGTTGGAAGATGTATTAATTCTGTGCCATCACAGCTCTTCTTCATTGTCTCTGAGGAAGTGTGGCTTCTAGCAGGGTGTGAACGTTCATTGATCTTGGAGGGTTTTTAATGCAGTGCTCGGGTTGAGCATCTATGAGCCAACTCGATTTAAGGGTTACTGCAAACCACAAGTCCCGGGCTTGTGATTTCATAGGGAAAAACGTACAAGTCTCTGAGGATTGCAGCTCATCCACACTCCCCAGGCCAGAAGGAAATTTGTAGCCTTTAGATTCATGCGGATTCTAGAACGCTTCTTGCTTCTTCCTCCTCTCAGTTTGGAAGGTAAGTAACTGTCACGGGTGCATCATCTAGCTGGCTTGAAGCAAATGAGTAACTGTTAACGCAGGAAGAGTTTTAGCTACAGCGGGATTGACAGTCAGCACAGGTGTTGTGTGCTGTCAGGGGAGTCACAGCAGATGCTTTCTGTGTTTGGATTGTTTTACCACAATACACACGGATCATGCATACATGTGATGGCGTAGTTCTCTGCCTTAGGAGCAAGCTTATCTGATCGTGTATATTAGAAGTTAGAAATATTTGTTGGGCTTGCACAAAGACAGCTATTTGGGGAGCAGGGAGCAATTTCTTTTTCTCAGGATAAATAATAAAATATGAAAATTATGTGAAGCCCAAGCCAAAAAAAAAAAAAAAAAAAAAAAACATGCTCACTGCATCTCAGAACTAATTAAGAACGTTCATTATGTCCATCAAAATGTAGGCAGGATGATTTGAAATGAGAAAATAAGGCAACTCTCGATGAAAGGGATTCTTAGGAAGGCAGCTCACTGTCTCCAAGCCTCTTCCCTTCAACTGTGTGCCTTTTGGCTGGTTCATAGCAGCATGAAATTACATTAAATTAGAAGACACTTTGGGGTGACATTAATAGCTTGTCTTGATGATTTTTCATGGTTCAAGGAGCCGTGACTGATTTCTATTCCGGGTCTGAGATGTTGCTGGAGACACCTGAGCAGAAGCAAAGCTTTCTGTCTAGCTGTTGCTTTTCTCTCCCTCTACTGACCTTGCAGTTGACTTGCTGATAACCTGTCTTTCACTTTCCTCCTCTTCCTTTCCTTCCTTTTACCCTTTCAAATTAGATTCTAAGCCAGAGGTCGAATCAGCCATGCTCCTGGATATTGAGCTCTCGGTTCTGGTTCTAGTCTTCTCTTGGGCCCCTGCTGATGAGATATAGAATCTTTGTGACCCTTGGCTGCTTCATCTGTCAAATAGAAAAACGAGGTCGCCCTTCCAGTGCTGTGAGCACTTAAGGGCACAGCCACTGGGTTAGAGTTCACAGCGTGGGTCCCACCTCCACCACTTCCTGTTGGTGGCATTTATTACGGCTAGTATTGTGTCAACTTGAAGCAAGCTAGAGTTTGGGAAGCTAGTTTGTGAAGAGGGACCCTCAACTGAAAAAAAATGTCCCCACCAGACTTAATGATGAGCAGTTGTTGATTGATAATTGTTATGGGAGGCCCCAGCTCGCTGTGGGCAGTGCCACCCTTGGGCAAACTGTCCTGGATGCTATAAGAAAATAGGCTGATCTAGTAAGCTAGTAACCAGCGTTCCTCCATGGCTTCTGCTTTGGTTCCTGTTTCAGGTGCCTATTTTGAGATCCGGCCCCGACTTCTCTTAGTGATGGATTATGACCTGAAAGTGTAAGTGAGATAAACCCTTTCCTCCTTGGGTTGCATTTGGTCATGGTGTTTTATCACAGCAAGGGAAACCTAACTAAGACAGGATCTTTGGTTACCCATTTAACCTCACTGGACCTTTGTTTTCTTATCTTTGAAATTAAGTCCATCATTATGCCTAAAGGTTGTTTGGAAGAGAAATGAAGTCATATGTATAAATTGCTTAGAATAGTACCTAATACATACTAAGGCTCAATAAATATTAACTTTGCTGTTACCCATCAGTAAAGATGAATCAATATAGATATTTTTTGTCTTTGTCATCTTCCTTTGCCCATGTTTACAAAGCTCACATTCTAGTGTTTAACTTTGGGGTTCATATATCCCCATGTATTGGCCATGCTTGGGGGAAAGAGGTGCTCTTTATTCTTGTGATTTAGTATATGGGAAGCACACAGAACCCATATTGAGTATTGTGAGACTTCGAGCCTGAGCCTCCTTCTACCTGGTGGTGGGGTCTCAGAAGCTCCTTTCTTCCCTTTCTCTTGGTCATTTGTCTGTGGAATGAGAGGCTTGTTTCAGATTTGAATAGATGCCTTTGACTGCTGGAATCTAAATAACTTTTCCTTTCACTTCTTTGTTTCTTAAAAATTTTAAATTACATTTAATTGTGTATATGTGTGTGTTTATATGCGTGTGTGTGTGTGTGTGTGTGTGTGTGCACACACATGTGCACACTTGCACTGCTATGGTCTCTGTGTGGAGGCCAGAGGACAGCTTGCAGGAGTCATTTCTCTCCTACTATGTGTGCCTTGGGGATCAGGCTTAGAGGCAAGTGTCTTCACCTGCTGAACCGTCTCTTTAAGCCTTTCTCTTTCTTTTTTTAAAATTTGACAAGGTTCTTGCTGTGTAGCCCAGGCTGGTCTTGAATTTGCTCCTGCTTTAGCTTCTCAAATACTGTAACTGTCGGTGTGTTCTCTCACACCTGGTTTAAATAGCAAAGCAAGTCAGAACTAAACGGGAAGCCATTATATGGAAATATGGTTATTAAAATCCAACATAAACTTGTGCCGTGATAACATGTACATTTTGGTAACAAATGAAATGATGTTACTTTCTTGTAATGCTCGGTTATCTGCAACAATTCTCACATAGATTGAAAATAACTGAAATTTCCATGAAAAAGTAAGTTACAGATGATTCAGAATCCTACCCTGACTGTTGATTTATATGCACAGCTAGATGATGTCCTCCCCTTCCCATAAGTGGGGAAGACAACCATGCAGATATTTTCTCCACCCAGGTTCTGCCACTTTGACTCTGTTCCTAAACCTTTCTGGTGGCCTGTGGAACTCAGGCAGGTAGCCTGTGGACTAGGTGGTTACTATGATTTTTCTCCTTTGCTTATTATACGGTTACTGGATTATGTAACACTCCGAAAATACTAAAAGCTTTCCAAGTGAATAAAAAGACGGAAAAATTCTTTTATAATTGGTACAGCTGGTGTCATTGGCCATGAGAAAAAGCATGGTGTTGGTGCAGCCACGGAGTTGCTTCTCTCTAGGGTATTTTACCCATGTGCTTTCTCCATGAGGCATGTTGCAGTCTCCTGGCACATAAAGACACTGGAAAGAACTTGAACACTAGTCTTGTTGACCATTTTAAATATCCAAATCATAAAACAAATACAAAAGTACAAAATTGGGAAGAAGTTGGCACTAACAGACTGACAAAGCACCCTTGCCTATGGTGAGCCAGGCACAAGCTCAATAGCAAATATAAGAGTGCCCTATCATCTTCCAGTTGGAAGTGAATTTAACAAGGAGGTGAGTTCTCCTCAGCCTCCAGAGTGCTGAGATTACAGCATTAACGGCCTGTACCCCTATATCCAGCTATGTGCCTGTTTTCCTATTTATAAAATGAACATGTTAGGATACATGAGTCATAGCGTATTTTTAACGAAAAGTTAAAGTAACTAGTATTTCTGTGAAATCCTGAGCTCTAAGGCAGTTTTCAGCTGCCCACCTCACCGTACCTTCTGCCCTTAGCCTTTTTACCAAGAATACACAGAAAGCCATTGAGCCATATTTCCAAAGTCACGTTCCTCCCTCACTAGGCTACCTTGGATTCATTGAGTCTGCACAGTTATAGATGCTTCCTGTACTGCACCACAAGGTCTTCTGGTAGCTCTGAGGCTTCTGGCTTCTTTTTGAATATTGGTTGATCCAAATGAAATTTCCAAACTCACCATTGTTTGAAACACATTCCATTGACTTAGGGACTCATCCTAGGCTTCATTCACTATGGTGTAAGTGTCCTTCATCAATGAGATTGCAAGTAAGACTCTCAGGCAGTGATTCTTCAGTGGGGCCAGTTTTGCTCCCAGTGTCTTGTGGTATCTAGGAACATTTTTGACTAGTGAGGGTACTACTGTGTCATACAGTACTGACTGTAAAACAAACAAACCAACCCAAAGTAAAATAAGTTGCTGCCTTAGTCCAGGTATAGACCCAGGATGCTGTTGAATATCCTCCATGCTCAGGATAGTCTTGTACAACAAGTCTTCTAACCTGTCAATAGCATTGGGAACCCCAACCCTGGGGGAAGAACCATACTCCTTCGTGCTGCTACCCTGTAGGGTCTCACAGTCCTGACCTCTGGCCTGCCTTCTCTCTTCCTGATTTCAGCTTCCTGATGTCACAGTTTTGCTCTCACAGGCCTTTGCTTACATCGTTGCTGCAGTCTGAGTGTCTCCCCTTTCCCCACGGGTAATGGTTCCATGTGATGGATTTCTCAGTCTGCTCTGAATGTGCTTCCATGTTTCTCACTCGAAGGCACTCTTTAAATTCTGTTGTCTCTAGGACACTTGTACCTTCAAAGTGATGTAGGACCAAGATACATGGCTATTCAACATGTAAGTGAGTGGATGAATGTGTGAATGATACCACAACTGGAAAGGGGCCAGAGCTGAGTGTGTTGATGGCAGTGTGTAGCCTACTCTCAGGTAGGCAGCTTCCTTTTTACTGGATGGGTCATTCCAGTAAAGACACCATGGACACCCTTCTCCCTGATGCACGTGGTTTAAATGTTCTACATGTGATGATGTCTCTTCTTCAGTCTTATTTATCTCCTTTGTAGGTATCGGTACCAATCCAGGGGTGGCTTAAAGTGGCTGCTTCAGATAGACATTGGTGGAGGAGACAGAGCTCCGTGCTGAAGATGAACAAATGTGAGGGGAGGGGCAAGGAGGCTCTTTTGCTCCAAGTCTCATTAGCATTAAATTAGCATTTAGTATAATCCAGGTTAGTTCTCAGTCTTGTCTGCATGCCAGTGTCACAAATATGCCTCAAATAATATTGTTCCTATTGATCAACCTAAAAAGATGTTTTACTTAGTCTTGGGTATATATGTTCAGGCACTTGAAATTTTCTTGGTTCCCAGGTAATCCTGTTATGAACCCAGCTTTGAGAGCCACTGATATCAATAATTAGGTTGATTAAAGTTACTCATGTTAACATTTCCAAAGTAATTTAATATTTTATGTCTTGGTAATTTAATACTTTTAACAAATTTATGATTTTTTATGCATAAAATTAGTACTCATACCTCAAATTTATAATTGTGATACTATAACTTTTTGGCAAATGACATTGTATGACCTCATATTTTTCCCTCTCCTCAACTATCACAGAGAAACAGCTGACCATCCTTCATGTTGGAGGAAGTTAGAAGGAAACCATTTTTCAGATAATGTGCCTATAAAGTACAAATTTAGAACTTCTCCTTGGTTCCCATGCTGCCTTGCCTGTTTCTAACATCCACAGCCTCTTGTGTCCCAGGACAAGGAGGAAGAGCCCCTACACCCCCTGAAGAACTTCTAGAAAGCTCCTTGTTATTTTCTGATTTCCTATGTAGTTATGCATGGTACTTTGGTTATGATGAGCTGGCTAAGATGGCAAATGAAGGAACTTTGGAATCCCTGTGGTCATTTCTACCCCCTCCCCAGCATCCTCCCCAGCATTCATACATGCTTTCAGTTTGCCTGTAATATGTTTTCAAATAGTACTAAGGAGTCTTGACCAACTGTCATGCTTGTGAGTGGTCACTGCGATGAGCTCTGCTATTGTTTTAAATTGGAGAGCTGAAAATGGAATGTCACCATATGCCACTGCATGTCTAGCACCTAAGCTTCCTTTTTAAGAATTAGTTTTGAGATGCTTAGGATGCAGCAGCTTTGCCAGGGAGTAGGTAGGCATTGCTATAGAACAATGCACTGGGCAAAGTGTAATAAAGTCCAAGACCAGAACTGAAACAATTGAAATTTATAGACTTTGAGGTTACTATATTCTGTTTCATTTTTAAGAAGGAATACGAGAGTAGGAAGACATTGGGAGAATGATGCAGCTAATCCTACACCTCCCATTTCTTCACCATGTCAACAAATACCAAAATATCAGGGCTAAGGATGTGCTCTTATTCACTGATAGAATGCCTGCTTAGTATGTAGGGGCACCTGGGCTGGATTCTCCCAAATACCAGAAAGCTTTACCTAAACCAAAACCCAACTAAAGTGGATTCAAATTGTCATTAGGACTAATGTTGGACTCCAGTGCCAGAGTATTGTTTGGTACAGGCTAAACCCTGAGTTTATCACCAACCATAAGACAACTAAAAGGTTGTCAAGAGATGTTTATGGGAGATTCATGAGTGAAAATTACTTTTTTTATGTTGTCAAATCTAGAAAATTTGGTTGAAGAATCACATCTAATTGCCATTTGACTGATAGGCAAAAATCTTAATTTCTAATATTTATTCTACTGTCATCCAAAAGTCAGTAAGTTAGCCTCTCTCTCTCTCTCTCTCTCTCTCTCTCTCTCTCTCTCTCTCTCTCTATTCGAATTTAGGTTAATTTCAATTTAATTAATTTAAATTACTGCACAGAATGGAGTTTTGTGACAGTTTGTACTAAAGCCCCAGCGTTTCTGTTTCTCTAGTAAATTTTAGTAAACTTGGGAGCTGGACAGGAACTTAGAGACTGTCTCATTATGAGTGTGCACAGGACAGTTGAGAATGCTGAGCCCTGGCCTGGCATTTCTGCTGACTGGCCAAAGCCAGGCGGCTCTTCAGAAGTCTGACCTTCTGCTTCCACACTGAGCATGCTTTGCTTCTCTTCAGAGTAAACACTATAGACATTACCTTAGGTTGGTGTCTTCTAAAACTGGTTTGAGCCAAACTTGGGAGTGTAAATAGTACTCAGGAGGGCCAACCATAGACAGGGCTAATTAGCTGATCCCACTGTAGGTAAGTGACTTCCTGTTTGCTGGGGGCCTATAGGAAACAGCAGAATGTTCCAAGTTGTTGTATTGGGTAGTAGGAGCTGGACTGCTTAACAACCTCTGATGTGGTCTGAGGACTTTTGAAAGATCCACTGACAGGAGAGTGTTGGCTCATAGAATAACACCTCTTCCACATAGGCAAACTGAATCATGGGAAGTTAGAAGAACCTAGGTGGGTCACTAGCAGCTTCGTCCATGAACACATGGCAAAAGAATATGAACAAGCTGCCAGGTCCCTGCTGTTGCCATAGGCTAAACATCTGGGCAGGGTTTTACACTTATATGTCCAGTGCTCTTCCAAGGAAAGAGTGAGAGACTGGGAAGAAAGTAAATGCGAAACTGCCAATACAGGATGTTATCCATCAGACCTTCCAGAGCTATTCTTTTCAGTTCCTTAGCTAGGTGTTAACTGCTACATCCCTGGACTTCTGACAGGTTTTAGAGGGTATTCATGAGGGGAGAGTTGTTAGGTTAGGGTGCTCACTGCCTCAGAATTCTTACCAGCAAACTTAGAGATGAGAATACATCTCCCTCCTGGAAGCTATAGAATCTGTCACGTGGCTTTCTGCTACAGTTGTGCTATATGGGTTCCTACATTTCTGCTCTCCTTCGGACCTAAGATATGACATTCTCCCTGGTTGGCTTCCTAAGCTCTGCCAACTCTGGTAAATCACTCCATATTCACCCTCTGCCCCTTAGTTGTGTATTCAAGTTCCCATCTACCTCCTGCTGGGACCCTGACTGAGACACCATCTTAAGAGTGTTTTGTTTCCTAAATACTTGGGTGAAGTGAAGAGCCAGAGACATTATGAAGATAGAAGATCAGGAAGCATAAGCTGTCCTAGAGCTCAGCGTGTAGGATGTCTTGCCATAAGCAGAAGTGCTTGCTCCAAAAGGTATTTGAAACAGCTGCCTTGAGTTGTAATTAGAATGTTTTCTTTTCTGCTCTATGGGAAGCCCCATAGAAAATGGGAAACTGCCTTATTATGACCACGTGTATAGCTAATTCTAATGTACTTAACTGTATAAGATGGAAACTATGCAATACAGGGAAACAGAAAGATACATTGGGTCTGTCCCCATTTGGAAATTTCAGATTTATCCCATGAATTCTAATTCTAGATGAGTATATATTTTCCTCTGTAGTTCCTAAAATTTCCCATCCCTCTAGCGAGTTATAATCCACTTTTTGAGAGTTTTTAAAAGCTGCTGTGAAAAGCATTCCAAGCATCTCGAAGATGTCTCTACAGCAGCAGAACTGGTCATTCTGCAGGGACCCTCATGACTCAGGCACTTTGTTGAGCACTATGGACTCAGTAATGAATAGTACTTGATGTGTGCTTTCAAGGAAATTACAATATGATGGGAAAATAGAAGTCTGAACAAGTAATTATCACAAAAATTTTAAAGTATTACATCATATAGTGGGATATCTAAGTGAGGGTGTACTTAAGTCTGTCAGGAAAAGGCAAAGAGGTTGGGGAGTGACAGGAAGTTCCATGAGTTGCTTTTTGAAGGACATCAGTGAGCTTGGCAGGAAGATGAAGGAGAGGCTGGGTGCTAATGGGGTTACCTGAGGGTTTTGAGGTGGAGTGAAACATGATTTAGCCATAGCCCAGTGGCCTTTGGAGGAATGACTGGACTTGAGGCCAAGGGTAAATGGTAATCTAATCCTTAACGATCATTATCACTTAAGATAATATGGATTGTACTCACTCTAAAAATATTAAGAAATGTAAGCAAACTGGAAACTGTTTAAAAAAGTCTTTGGACATTTAGTGGGAAACATTGTTTGTCCTCTTATAGCAATGCTCTGTAGAGCAATATGTGTTTGTTTTTTCAAATTAGTGTGTGTGTGTGTGTGTGTGTGTGTGTGTGTGTGTGTGTGTGTTTATGTGTTCACACACCCATGAAGGCAAGAAAATGGTGTTGGATCCTCTGGAGCTGTGAACCACCTGACCTGGGTGCTCAGATCAAACTGGGGGCTTTGGGAAGAGCAGCAGCTGTTTCTCTTTCTTCTCTTTTTCTTTCTGATGCTTGCCAGAGCCTGAATCTACTTTGACTGGTACCTTGGCCTTCCGACAGTCCTCCTCTGAGTTTCCTCTCCCTGCACGTGGCTTATCTGCCCTGTGTCTGACCTTCGTGCTGGTGTAACTCAAACAGCATGGCCTCCTTCTCTCTTTCTTTTCTCCATTTTTCTTTTCCAGGCACCTCCTGAGATTTATAGCTTCCCTGCCTTGGGGATTTTCTTTTCAACTCTAGCACGAGGTCCTCAAGCTTCCTTTTGAGTCCATTTTTCTTTTATTAATGAGACTAAGAACCTCGATTTGCCTGATAACTCGAGATTAAGTGCCAAATTCTAGAATTATGCTCAGGCTCCCTGTCCTGCAGGGACTCCGTCTGCTTTCGTCCTTCCGATTCTTGTTTGTTGCTCTGGTCTTTCACTGGCTTAGCCCTCTTTTGCTTTGTAACAGAATACACCAAAACTTCCTGGCTTGAAACAACCACCACCATTTCGGGAGTCTGTGGGTTGACTGGTCTCAGCTGGACAGCACTGCTCCCTGTGAGACTGACTGGGTTGCAGTTCTTTGCAGTTCAGAGTGTTTTAGATGACTCACTGAGCATGAGCACTTGAGTTCAGTGAGGATGTCAGCTAGAATGCCTGCAGGCTGGGCTGTACTGCCCCCTCCATGTTGATTGGGCTTCTCACAGTATGAGGACGAGGTGCCAAGGGGGGGCCATTGTCAATGTGCAAAAGCAAAAGTCACTAAGGTCCTTAAGAATGGAACTTGGAAGACCTGGATGACAAGTCCCCACTGCGTTCTGTAGGTCCACCCAGCCATAGGGCCAGGTTTGAGAAGAGGGAAAATAGATTTGCTATCTGAGCAGGAAGAGTGTCAAATAATTTGCAATGCCCCGCCCCCTTTTGGCACCTAGTCTGCCATGTCCCTTAGTCCCCATATTCCCCACTCTGGAAACTTTTAGTTAAGTGTTAGTCACCAACTGTTTGTGACCACTATATCTCAGTTTAAATGCTCCCAAGAGGCACTCAAGTTTGTTTTGTCTGGCCCGTAGTCATCTGTGGTTCAGAGGGGGCAAGTGTGTGCTGCTGAGGATTTTTTTTATTTTGAGGGGCTTATGGTAGGCATGTTGTTTCAAACAAACCATCATCAATGTTGGCAGAGAAGTGGAGATACAGAATTATTTGCACACTGAGGATTATTGGAAGGAACGCTCACTGCCTGTTCATCCAACTCAACATTCCTTATCCTGGGCCAGAAAGCTCCACCTGACTTATCTTCTGACTTCTAACTTTTCTGGAGCCATTCTCTTCCTGGATTTCCAGTGTCATCATCATCATCATCATCATCATCATCATCACCACTATTATTATTATTATTATTATTATTATTATTATTATTTTAAATTTCTCCAGTGTAACTGTCCCCTCTCTTCATCCCTCACTTCTTTTCTTCCTTCTTTATTTTATTTTATTTCATTTTTGAAGACAATGCCTTCTTATTATTCCCCTACTGGTTTTGAGCTTGGCATCCTCCTGCCTCAGCCTCTCATGTGCTGGATGGCAGGCATGCACCACAATGCCAGCCCTTTCTTTTTGCCCAGTGTCCCTCCCTGCCCTTTAGAAAGAAGTCTCTCTTTTCATTTCCTGCTTTGGTTTGTCTGGCAACTTCTAACTGATTTCTCAGCTCTAAGTGCAAATGTCACTTTCTGACATGAGCCATAGGTTCTACCTATCCTCTGCTCTGGGCTCTAGAAAACAAAGGAATGTGACTATCCTCTTCTGGGTTAGGCGCTCACCAGTATTTGTTATTTATGTCAATTAAACATAGGAGCTAGTTGCCTTGCAAAAGAAAGGATTAATAGAGGGAATATTTAGACATTAAAGGTTTGGAGTCCTCCTCTCTTCTGGGGAATATAAGGACATAGTTTCTTGGAGTATGCTCTGCCATTGGTAGTGATGAGTCAGTGAAGTCTTGCCCCGGGAACATAGTATATAAAGATGGAGGAAGCATGGTGTTTTGAAATGTAGCAGGGATTCCTGCTTGGAATGTAAGTGGTTGACTGGAAGCGGTCACTTCTCCTTTTTTCTTCTGTCAGTCTGTGGCCCCTTGTCTGTACCCTGAGATCTCAGTGATGGCAGAGCTGTGATGACTGGCAGTCCAGAACTGCTCACCCCGTTTCCAATTATTAGCCCATGAAGCCAGTGACTTGTTTGACTGTAAGCCTAATACTGGTTTGATTATGTGCTTGTGATCCCACTCTTATGAGATAAGCCTGAGTGTCAGTTTTGTTTTTCTGTGGTATGCTGTTTGTCTAAAAAGAACATTAGTGGAATCAAAGTGTCAGGGGGAACACAGAAGGATGGAGTGGGAAGTAACTGTGATTCGTCTTACTCAAGGAGAATACTCAGAATTCTTAGGCCCTATTTGTTGGGCCCTATTCTCAGGTGATTTAGATAAAGAGGGAGCAGTGTTATTTCGGTTTATTTAGTGTCATTACAATGAGTAATTTAGTAACTGTGTATTATATGCGAGGGGCACCGTAAAGAACCCACCACCGAAATGGCCCCTCCATGATGGGGGGGGCATAGGTATTGTGGATAAGAGAGAGGACAACCAGATGCATCTGGAAGAATCTACAGCAGAAATAAAATAAAAGCAGACTGAGCATGGCCAAGGACTATCTGCAAGGGAAGAGAATAGCAAGAATGGCAAGAGAAAAATAACAACGGGATTAGCAGGTTATAAGGAGGATGAGTAGCTGAGTGGAGGGAAGCCCTGAGCTGTGGCAGGCCTGGAAGTTCATGGCAGAGGAGGTGAGAAAGGCCAGGATGCTAGCATGGGAGCTTTGAAATGTGTAGCAGGTACTTGTGTACTGGGACTGGGGGAGTCTAGAGGCCTACATGGACTTTGATATACATCCACAGGTATATGTCAATGGAGAACCATGTCCCTTCTGCCAGAGGCAAGGGAAGTGACTCCTTTTGGCAAATGTGAACTCATTTCATAAGTTCCTGAGGAATGTTATCTTTCATTTAACCACCAAAAATCCTTCTATAGTCCAGCTTGAGCTGAGACAAGACTGTCCTTTCTAGACATGGACACTTCCTGATACCTAACACATATGAAATACTCTGTTGTCTAAGTGGAGACTGTAAAGTGAAAACTACTTGGCATGTGTATTCAAGGCGAGTACTTGCTCAGTGGTGCAGAATGAACATGTGATGTGGGACCTGAATGGAGTATTTTGTAGAGGCCAGAATGTGGGCAGAGTGCACGGATAAGCGCATTTAAGAAAAGTTGTGCAAGAGAGGCAGGGGAGGACTTTCTAGGCTGAGAGAGTATTTCATAGGAGACTTAAAATGAGAATGACAGATGCCCTTTTCTACTCCAATGGCAATGAAGGCATATAGGTTATAATGGGAGTCACAGGATGGAGGGCAATATAGCCTCTTGGGGACAGGATGCGGAGACTGAGTGTTGGCATCATGTCATAAAATATGTGATTAGGGTCATCCTTTTCTCTGTGGTTGATAAGGTAGTTTTGCTTTCAAAGTCATCTGGGATATGGTTGTGCTCTGCCCCAGAGGGGTGGCATTAGAAGAGAGAGAGGAAAGGGGAGGGAGGAAGAGGTAGAGGGCAGGAATACGAAAATGTTTGGATTCTCAGTGGAAAAGACAGAGGAATGCCTTGACTGTGAGTTGGTTCATTATAGAGACTGGAGGTATAAATCAGTATATTACCACAAGCCACGTGACTAACAGCACAGGGAACACAGATTTGAAGCTTTATTGAGCATTTCATTGGTTGGCTTCCCATCACTAGACAAATGCCTGTTCCGATTGGGGTCAGAGTTTCCTTAGTTTAGTCCTGTGATTGCTTAGTCCCATTGCGTTTGGTTTTGTGAGTCAGAAATCAGGAGCAGGAGTGTTTGGTGGAGAAGCTGTTGTCCCGTAGCATCTGGGAAATAGAGAAAGAGGCAGTGTCACAGATCCCTTTTGGTGGCATGTCCCTAGCCACCTGCCTCCTTTGACTTGGCTTCACTATTTTCCATTAGTACCAAGCTGAGGACCAAGCCTTAAACCCAAATACTGTTGGGCAATGCCTAAGACATAAACTAAGGCAGCAGTGTACCAGAGAAAAACAAAACAAAACAAAACAAAAACCCAACCAAACAAAACCAATGTCTGTCTTCCACTGACAACTGACATCCAGTTCGTCAGTATATAATTCTATTTGACACCGAAAATGTGTCCCAAAGGCAGCCAGTTTAGATTGCCTTCACCTGCCTTCCGGCCTAACCCCTGCTTTCCTTTGCCTGGATTCTACAGGAGCCTTCCGGCTAGTCTTCCTCTGCATGCCGTCAGCCACCTGCAGAGGATCCTCAGCCAAGCAGCCTGGGTGAGTCTTTTAAACCATGTCTGATAATGTCGGTCGTTCTCCTCTGAACCCACAGTAGCTTCCTGCCTCGTTCAGAATGTAAGCCAAAGCGCCAACAAGGGTCTTGTGGCCTGGCACGATCCCTTCATTGTTGCCTCCAACGTCATCTGCTACTACCCACCATGTTCACTGCCTTGCTGGCTACCCTTGCCAAGTGCTGCTGCTCACGCCCGCTGTGCCTTTCTCACCCAGGGCCTTTGCACATTCTGTCGATGACTGGCTCCCTTTCTTTACAATATCTTTAGATTTATGACCCACCCTCCTTAACTTTTTTGCCATGTGCGGGCTTCTTTTTTTTTCACTTTCCTCTTTTAGTATTACAGTCCTTGAGATTTGTAATTCCACCTGTAGGGTCTTCTGGGATCCAGACCATTTTCCTATGTCTGCTCTCACTGCCTCCTCCAGGATGAAGTTCCAGGAGAGCAAGGGAGGTTCATGTCTGTATTGTCACCGAGGCAGTTAGTGTGGGCCAAGCATGCAGGGAACGTTTGCTCCACGGATGTGACAGATTCACGTAGAGACTTCTTTTTGATTGGATTTGTGATTTCCCTGCGATCAGCTGTCGGCAGTGATCTTCATATTCAGACGGTGACTTTGTTCAGTCTGTGTTGGTTAGGGAATGGAATATGAAGTTTGAAATCACGGCCTTTGGTTCTATGTAGTTCCAGAAAGTTTCCTTACTAAAAAGACCATTTAAGACATGTCCGCAGAGACATGATATGGTGTTGCATACCTGTAAACTCAGTACTTAGGAGGTGGAGGCAGGAGGATAAGAAGTTTAAGGCCATTCTAGACTGCATAGCAAGTCTGAGACCAGTCTGGGTTATAAGAGACCATGATTAAAAAAAAATAAATAAATAAATAAAGGAAATGATAGATCTGGGCCAGCCTGAGATGCATAATGACAGTATCTCAAAAGAAAAAAAATTAAGAAAAATGGGAATAGAAAGAACCGATACTGGGGAAGGCGAGTAGGAGAATAATTTGGTTCAGTTAGCCGAGCTTCCACTATGAACACTGGAATCCGCACAGCAGTTTGGCATCTCTTTCATCATTATTATTATGATTATTAATTGGCTGCTTTTTCAAAATTTGGACTTTAAGCTTGCAGCTGATGCTTTAGGAGATTATGCTATCCAGGGTGCAGAAATTGCTGGGGCTGACTGTAACTATTCATGGCCAATTAAGGAACAGCATTGGCAAGCAACTGGGGGTGGATGCAGTTGTGCATTGTGGGAGTTCTTGTCGCTGTGGTTCATGTGTTGGGGATTAGCTGGCCAGGCTTCCTTCTGCAGCAGGGATGTTGATTTGCCTACCTGGAGGCACTTCTATAAATGGAAATAATAAACAACCTTGAGGGATTTAACTTTGTGTGGAGAGAAAAGGGAGAAATCGCTTTCATTTGCGAGGCCTTGCTTGAGAGAGGTCTTCGGAAGGCTGCTTTTGTTTAATTTAGTATCAGTTTTCTTTCTTCCCAGGGGATGGAGATGGCTTTTGAAAGAATGCATGCAGAAAATCAGGCTGTAGGAGGCAGAAATGAATTTTGGAATGTTTCCAAAGTATAGAATTCCCCAGAGAAGTAGGGTTACTGCGCTACGGTCTTGTCACAAAAGGGAGTGTCAATCACAAGAATGTGCCCGCTGTCTCATTCCTGACACAACTGGTGGCCACTTGTGATGGCTATACTTTTACATGGAGTTTTTAAAAGCATTTCAGCCAGAAGGGAAATAAGATACACACACACACACACACACACACACACACACACACACACACACACTGGGGTGTGTGGGGTGTGAGTGAGGTAGACTGATAAAACAGTGGCTGGATATGCCTGTTCTTAGTTTTAGATTTTAGGGTTAAACGAATTCTTAGCTGTTTTGAATTTTCCTAGTGCTGAAAATCCTGGGTAGCCCCAGTTTTCAGATGCAGTGACTAGGGGTGGGGCTCTGCCAAGGACAGTTCGAATGAAATTCAGTCCTGGAGAACATGGCTGCACGTTTGCACAGCCAGGAGTTCCCCAGTCAAGTGCATGGTACCTGTTGGAAGGATCTTGAAGTTGACAGCACCTGTTCCAACTCTCCCTGAAAACACCCGAAGAGTGTTGAGTTCTGGAATCAAATGACACATCAGACTTTCAGTTCTCACACACCTTGTGTTTGCACTCATTTCTGTCTGTCCCTTTTAAAGATGACCGGTCCGTGGGTGACTGGATGGGAGAACTTTGTGTCCAAGGTGGGAGGAGAGGTATTTCTCTGGTGACCTCAGTGATGTGAGGCAGTAGATCGGAATCACTGGGCTCTGAAAGTCTTTCTTTCTGTGTCTGTCATGACATAGGAGTCTGGGAATAAGTCCTCCATGCTCAACAAATGGCTTAAAATATTTATCACCAAAAAGTAAAAGGGTTTTGTTTTTTTTTCCTTGATTAGGAAAATACATAGGCATATCATGTTTTTGTTTTTTTGGATGTCTTTTATGTTTTTGATAAGTGCCCTAACTTTTAAAAATATATGATTTTAGAGCTGAAAGGTGGCTCAATGGTAAAGAGCACACACTGTTTTTCCACAGGACTCCTGTGGAGTTCCATGTGAGCAAACACCTTGAGTGGGTCACAGCTGCCTGAAATTCTGCTTCCAGAGGATCCAGTGCCGTTTCTGGCCTCTGCAGGCACTGCGGTACATGCATAAGCCTGCTTACAGACACATACACACATACATACATAATTAAAAATGAAACAAACTAAAATATTTTAGAAAGTTTGGCTGCACATTATTTCTAAATTCATAGTGGTCACTTTGGCTGGCCGATGCAGGGATCAAGCGTCTCCCCGCTGTTGTATAGTGTTTGTAGTTATCTCTTTCTGAGGTTAGGGCAGAGGAGAGGATAAAGATAGAACAGTCAGAAACCTCAGTCAGATTTGTATTCAGCCCCCATCTTACTTGTTCATTTTCCCTCCCAACTGTCCTTCTCTCCCTTCAGCCTCGTACTTTCCACATTCAGTATTCATTGTTCATCTCTGATCCACCTACAATGCAGTACGCCAGGACCTTTCGCATTATGGAGTCAGCACCAAATGGTCGGTGTTGGTCATAGGAAAACACTAATGCCAGGTAAATTCTATCAGGGGTGGGTCTTGCATCATGGTCCTGAGGTTCCCAGTTAAAGCTTTGGAGAAACATTATCTCAATCTGTACACGAAGAATGAATGAAGTTAGTTGTATGAGTCCCGCCTGTGTTCAGATTTGTATGTGAGTAAGAGCTGAGCTGGGAACTTCGCAGAAGAGAAGTCACATTTGCAGAGGTCAAATTTTATGTTGGGGTTGTATTTCTGAACTTATTACAAATTTCGAGCACCTGAAATTGCAGTAGGAGTGTCAAAATATAATGAGGCGTTTCTATTTAACAGCTTATATGGATGGTGCCACCTTGTGGCCACTGAGCATGCGGGGGATTTAGTATTTCCTAGCCCCAGCCAGCAGGAAAACTGCAACCATTGAAGAACTTTGCCATGTTGAGGGGACTCCTGCTGATTCCAAGCAGTGTACAACTGTGATTTCAGGTTCGTGTCACACGTGACCAATCCCTGGAGGGCATCAGAGCAGAAGGTCCTGGCCCATTTGATGGGATCCAAAGTAGTTGCAGATAGTTACAGATGCACAGTACACATGGGGTAGGAGTCCAGGAGATAGAGGATGAAGTGCATGAAGAGTCTGGGCCAGGCCAGCATAGACAAATGGGAATATCAAAATTTTAGTGTTTATTTGAGCAGACAATTGCCCTGTAGGTAGATTTTAGCCATTTGATCGTCCACCCTTAATGTCTATCATATGTGTTTATGAGCATAAGGATTTGTGATGTCACAGTGCTCGTGGGGTGATTTTTGTTGTTTTGTTGCGAAGGGCCCAGTAACTCTCTTGGAAGAGAAAATAAAATACATGGTATATTTAGTAAAGAGGTTGGATGGAAGTTCAGCCTAGACTTGGGCTGAAAGCCTGGGGAGTCATTTGATTAGGGATTGAAGTTGGAGGTCTGTGGTAAAACCAGTTGTGTGAAGTATAAGTTAGACAAAGTTCAGCCAGTTTCTTTATCTTGGGACTTTGAGAGCTCAGAAAGCACTGATGCGTTTAAAGTGTGCAATTAGATAGCACCACTCCGAACTTTAGTTCTAGGAATAATCCTTACAGGTGGGCTGAATGCACCCTCAGGAATGTGATTCTTTATGCATCGCCATCATAAGCTGCATAAGAAGCAACCACACACGTCAAGGGAATAAAATAAATAAGTAAGTACAGTGTGTGCTCTTTACCACTGCAATAAAGAAAGCGTCTGTGGGGAGTCAGCTGGAGAGCTGGCTTAGTGGTGAATGGTGCAGAGCTTACTGCTCCTGCAGAAGTCTAGCATTCAGTGTCTGGAACTCACATTAGGCAGCTCACAACCATCTGTATCCCCTAGCCCCAGTGCATATAATGTCTGTGACTCCCACAGGCACTTACATGCACATATCCACATAGACACACTCATGCACACACACAGTTAAAAACAAAAATTAAAAAAAAATTACAATATAAAAAATTATCTGGGCATGATGGTGCATACCTTTAGTTCCAGCACTTGTGAGGCAGAGGCAGGTGGATCCCTGAGTTTGAGGCCAGCCTGGTCTACAGAGCGAGTTCCAGGACAACCAGGGCAACAGAGAGAAACCCTGTTTCAAAAAACTAAAAGCCTGATTGGACTTACTTTTATTTTGAGTATGAGTGTTTTGCCTGCATGTATGTATGTTATATGTATGTTGACCATGTGCCTGCCTGGTGCCCATGGGGGTCAGAAGATAGGGTTGAATCTCCTTGAATTGGAATTTACAAATAGTTGTGAGCCACCATATAGGTGCTAGGAACCAAACCCTGGTCCTAGAAAAGAATAATAAATGCTCTTAACTACTGAACCATCTCTCCAGCCCTGAAAATATTAAAAAAAAAAATGTTTTGTAATGTCCCCATCTTAGAAGTTTAGAGGTTCCCGTTCATCTGGGCTTAGCTGACTTCAGCTGACAGCTCTGTCTGCGGCCCTGTCGATTGGGTAGGCAGCTCTACTGACCTCGGCTGGATTGGCCTATGTGCCTTGTGACTTGGTTGTCTGTTGGTGATGTAGGATGGCTTTAGCTCGTAAGACTGGGGTGACTTATTTCTGCAATGTGTGTCCTTCGTCCTTGAGCGTGCTAGATCTAGCAAGTTTGCTTAGGTAGGACACGGGAGCAAGGATGGAGGGGACAAGCTTGCTGTGGAAGTACTTCCAAAGCCTTTCCTTCCATCATGTTTGCTAGCTTCCTGGTGTTCAGAGGCAGATGTGGCCTGCGACAGAGGAGAAAGGCCCTTGAAGGTTATGTGGCGGAGGGTGTGGGTACAGGGAAGAAGGATCGAGTTTGTTTTGCAGCCAGATCACCCTAGACCCAGTGTATGAACTGCTGGATGAGATCACAGTCAACTGAGTGAGGAATGAGGTCAGACTTTTTCCTCGGCCACAACCACAGATTGTACTTCTAATTCTGGTGAGCAGCCTCACAAATAGCCGTCTGGGCCATGTTAAGGAAGAAACAGTTTATCTGGTTCTGTAAGGGGTTTTTGTCATCTTTGTGTAGGATCATCCCACTCAGGGCTGAAAGGATTGTGGATACCATCTTGTTATGGTTGCATCATGTCAGAAGGAAATGAGAAACCAGAGGCACCGAGAAGATAATTGGCCTTTGTAATGCCAAACAGCCAGCTCCAACCAAAGCTGGCTCTCATCCTCAGATACCCCTCTCAAGCCCTTTGGACTCTAATGACCTCAAGAAGTTTTGTTGGAGGGTTGCAAGGACTAAAATGTGTTTACAGTCCCTATGAAAGAGCAAAGCACGTTCCCTCTGCAGGGACCATAATAGAAGAGCCTTTTGAAGTAGGGTGATTAGAGAGCAGCCGTGCTGTGCTTGTTTCTGGAAAGCAAAGCTTGCTGAACTGTGACTGCCCATCTTTGGGAATCTAGTTCGTTTTCCATTTTTTTCTCCTTTCCCTTCCCTTCCCCTCCCTTCTCAAATACCTGCTGCATGAGGAGTCCGCGTAGGACTTCCAAGAAGCATCTGCGTTCTAGCGCCTACTTTGTCAAATAGCGTATGAAACTGTGAAGGTAAACCTAGCCGTCTGGAATAGCGGGGACATCAGCAGCTGATTTAGCAGACTCTTGAGAGCAACATTTCGAGCTGAAAAAGTAAAATTTGGATAATGAATTTCTCCCGACTTCAGCACTGTCAGATAAACTATTTTCGTGATAGAAATGCTTTTGAAGTATTAGATTTTTAAAATTTTGTTTAACCGATAATAATGGGAAATATTCAAACTCCCTCCCCCCTACCACACACGCCTTTTTTATTTTGGGTCGTTCTAGGCATAGAACGCAGACCCTTTCTCATGCTAGGCAAGTGCTCCACTACTGAGTTGTATCCCAACCATTGTTTTTATTTTTATGTTATTTACTTATTTTTTTTTGAAGGCAGGGTCTTGCTTGCTACATAGCTGAGGCTATCCTTGAACTATCCAACCAGTGCTGGATGAAAGATGTGAGCCACCATGCCTAGCAGCAGCAGCAGCAGCAGCAGCAGCAGCAGCATCCTTTTTGAGCTCAGGGTTTGAGCTGAGCAGTAGCAAAGCCTTGTGCTTGTTAAGAGCCAGAGAGTGTGAGAGTCCATATGATCCCGATCACCCTTTGCTTAGGGCTGCTTGAATGTGTGTGGTCACTTGCCATTTCAGAGGCTTGAGGTAGACTCACACTTTACACTGCTGGATTTTATTCTCAGCATGTTGATGCTTCTTGCGGTTAGATTTCCGCTGTAGTTTTGGGCTGTTTAAGCACAGTTTTGTTCATTAGATCTGTTCCAGGCCCCTTTGCTGTTCCCAAGCTGCGTTGTTCTCTGGCACCTGTGGGTGGGTTTGCAGGCATGAGCGCTGGTGAAAGTTGGAGGGGAAGGAAGGCTAGGGTATCTCTCCATTCCTCTCCTCTCAGTGCCTGCAGGAATAGCCGTGTCAATACATGGTTTCCGCTCTCACCTCTTGGAAGCCTGTGCTGTGGTCATCAGGTCGCTTCAGCCCCTGGACTCTAATAACATCACACCCTGTTATCAAACCCACTCCTCTCTCCCTCTGTCCCCATTGCTGGTTACTGTGCCCAGAGCAAATGTTTGACCCTTGAACTGCACTGGTAGCCTGGAAGTTGCCTTTTTAGTTTTCATTTTACTTATATTTTTCCAACGTTTTTCTCCTTGTGCTAATTTGCTTCTTGCAGTCTACTCTGAGGATGACATTCAACTACTTAGTTTATTTTATTGGTCAAAAAGATGGAAATGCCATCAAATGATTGAGAATGATGGTTGAAGATTCTGGGCTCCAGTTCTAGGGATACCACTCATGGTTTGTGAGATTCAACATGTTTCTTAACCTTTGTGGGAATTACTTTTTCATCTGAGCAACAAATGTGTCTGTGCTGTCTCAGTTTGGGTTTCCTGTGAGATGGACTTTAAGCTGGAGATCATTGAACAGAGGTTTGCTCTGGAGAGCTAGAGCTATCCAGCCTGTGGAGGGAAGGGCAGACTCAGGATGGCGCTCAGGGAGAAGCAAAATTCAGGCTTTGCAGAAGACAGCGCCAAAGCAGGTGAGGACTGACGTTATTCACTGATTTTAACTGTTAGAGGTACTTAACCATGGGGGAACAATTGAGCTTTGTCTCAAGAGGCTGTGAGTCTTCTATCTGCCTCCCTCAAACAGCTTGGAAGTGCTGTTTGGTCCTGAGGTGGGGTCTGTTCGCTAGACCACAGTGACCATAGCACATCTCCGTTCTCTAAGATTCTTAAGGTTAATTCAGCTTTGAATTCTCCACAAATTCTTCCCGTGCCCTTCATGCCTTTGCACTCTATTGTGTAACCTGGGTGCTAACTCTGCATCATTTCATAGACCCCAGAAAGGACCGAGATTTCTGTTTAATGACTGGCCAGAGGTCTTGGCAGGTTAAGTGACCTGTTCCAGGTTACTCATTCAATAACTGATCGAGAAATCCTCCCGTGGGGCCTGGCAGCCTCACCGTGAGCCAGACTTTTTAACTAGATATTCGAACGACTTAACCGGCAGTAGGGGAAACCTCCTGAAAATATCTCCAGCAAAGTTGTAGGTGTTGTTTTGGTAGAAACATTTCCTCTGTTGCCATAAAAATCTTCCCCCAAATGGCTTTGTGAGAGCAAAGCTGTGCAGGCTCTGCCGGTGTTTGTGAAGGGAGCCGTATGGCTCAGCCACAACACAAATGATTTGTTTTGCTGGCCGTGTTGGCAAAGTGATTTGATTTCTAGATTCCCCAGAGAGGGGAAAAAAAGATCTAAACACATAAGTTTCTTCATAATTAGATGTTTAAAGAAGAGCCAAGAGGAAGAGTTGAAAACGGGAGCCCAGGTACATTTTTCCTTCCGTGAACGCTACCAGGGTGAGCACGTGTGCCCAGGGGTAGAATTCCTTCAGCACTCCTCCCTCCTTCTGCCCTCAGCTCTCGGTTCTTCATCAGGAATGAAGGGGAAAATCAGCTATAGCCCCTCAAGCAAAGTGATGTTTGAATAGGTGCTCTTCCTTTGTTTTGGAGAATAGAGAAAGCCCGCTGCTGCTATGTCGTCGAGATAAAAACAACGCTTCTTTTTCTATTGGAGATGTGATTTTTCAGGTGAGCTAAGGATGCTGATGAGAAGTCTCTGGAGGGCAAGGTCAAAGGTTAATTCCTAAGAGCTTCTTCTGAGGAGCCCAATTTCGGTGATGAATTAGAGTTGACTTTGGTTATTCTCAGTAGCCAAGTACAAATTAACAGTTGCTTGAAGAAGATGCAAGTTCATGGTAAGGAAATTGGAGTCGAAGCACACCATAATTTCGTAGTATGGTCAAGAGCCAAGGTCCCCATCCTCTCTCCTGCCTTCTTGAGTGCTGATTCCATTTCTTCCTTGTTGCACTGGCCACTTGGGCCAGTTTGCCTTAGAGCAGCTGTTAGGCTGTTTATCCCGTGACCATTTAAAGGAAATAGTGTCTGAAGACCCCAGTGTGGTGAGTATTAATCTAGAGGGGCTCATCAGCAGGAAGAGAAAGTATTTGTGAGTCATTCATTGCTGTGGGAAAACATAGCCTTTTATCAAATCTGTGGACGAGCCCAATGGTTCCTGTGGCCTTGTTTGGATCACTGACCACATCTAAGGTCAGCTGTGGGTTGATAGATGGTTCTGCTGATTTGGGTCGGGCACAGGATGTAGCTCAGCTGGGTGTAGCTGTGTGCTGGCTGCTCTGGGATGGGGTGATTTTTCTCCATGTGTTGTCTCCTTGTCCAGTAGGGCAGCCTAGGCTTTCACGGTGATTGCATGGTCTGAGACAAAGGCCAAGGCTCAGCATGAACATCGCCTAACTTTTGCTGGGATTCATGTTAGAGTTCCAGATTCTGTAAGACCAAGAAGTACAATGTCAGACTTAAGTCCTAAAATAGGAAACAAAGACTTTAAGCCCCTTAGCAGCACATACCAGGAATGAAGACTTTGTTCATAGGATGACTTCTTTTTTCTTACTCTGCTAAGTTGTTTCATTTATACATCCTTTGTAATGTCAGAATATGCTTATATAAATCTTTACAGTTATGATAGCCAACAGGAAGACTTTTTTTTGTAGATTTTTCTTGTGTCTTTAGTCATCGCTTATAGATAATTGTTCAAGAAGTCATGTAAAGAGTACCTGTGGCCATTACTCAGAAAGCTAACACCAGCAATGGTATTAACTGTGTGCTGCATGTACTTCTCAATAGCCCCAAGAGGATGATGCATTCATAATACCATTCTTAGATGATGGCATTAAGGCACAAAAAGGTTGTGATATGCAAATATTCAAGAGGTTTGCATGCAGGCAAAAGGTTTTGCTATCCTGTCCCACAGCCATACTGAAGAACTTCTTTGGGTGTGAGTACAGGTCATATAAAGCATACAGGAAATAAAAGGCTAATTTGACAGACTTGAGAGTGGAGGAAACCATGGTTTAGATTTTAGAAATTAACTTTGGATTCCTTGCACATAAATGGCCCTGACAATTTACAGAGCTGTTCCTTGAAGATACATGTGACATTCAAAAGCAATCAGACCACATTATCTGGTCTTTAAGGGATTATTGGGCTCTGGGCATCTTGAAGGTTACAGTTGTAATCAGCATTAATTTCAGTGTTAACCATTGTTCTTCATGTTAGCTTCAGGGTCCTTTGTCTTTGCTGTTTTCAGGGGGCCCTAGTTGAGTTCTAGGGAGCTGATAACTAATGGGACTAAGTGATCAAGTTGCTAATTGAGTTGGATTAGTCCACTGTGAGTGGACATGGCTTTGGTTGAACCACTCAGGTCCCTGGTCCATGTCACCACACAATGTTGCCCTTCTGTCTTTCATTATGAAAATGCCCATTAAATGTAGTGGGGTGAACAAGGCACAAAGCATTCATCTGAAGTGATTTTCTCCATGTATTTTATGACTCATTTTAGGTGGTTATTTTAGGGTACATGCACAAATAGAGGAATTTCCTTAGAAATTAAAAATAAAGAAAAATTTTATGAAGAAAATGGTAAAGAGGAGATATGGATTTGTGTCTTGTATTCAAGTCGGTTTTTAACTTTCCTTCATGTACAATGGCTTTAATTTAAATTTGCTGTAGTAAAATTCATGAAAGCAGTATCCATTGCCTTGACAAAATACCTCCGAGAGTAATAAATGCAAAGAAGGGAAGGCTTGTTTCAGCTTGTGGTTTGGGCCCAGAGTTAGTTGGCCTCTTGTTTTGGAACTGAGGAGTAGCAGAGTATTATGTGTTGTGAAGAGGCTACTCATGTAATGGTGCCCAGGCAGATGATGGATGGAGGGAGAGTGTAGGCATAATATTCTATCCTGCCAGCTCCTAAATAACTACACAGAGACTTACTAATTATAAATACTTGGCCAATAACTTAGGCTTGTTACTAACTAGCTCTTGCAACTTAAATTTACCCATATTTCTTATGTTAGTGCTACCACGTGACTTGTTACCTTTCTTTAACCCGGCATGTTCATCTTGCTTCTCCCTGCATCTCCTGGAGATTCCACCCTTCTTCAACCCAGAGAGCTCTCTCTCTGTCTTCAAGTCCTGCCTAACCGCTTCCTGTGTAGCTGTTGGCCATTTAGCTCTTTATTAAACCAATGAGAGGAACACATCTTCACAGTACAGAAAGATTGTTCCACAACAGGAGAGAACACAGAGATGGGAGGAAAGCCTAGTAAGGCCAGGGACAAGATACATTCTTCAAGGGCAAACCTCCACTAATTTATTCTTCCAACAAGGCCCCACCTTCTATGAATAGCCTATATAGGTATGAACTCATTGATGACAATCCATTGATGTAGTTAGCAACCTCAGGATCTAGTCACCTCTTAATTGCACCAGTAGTTGGAGAACAAACCTTGAACACAGGAACCTTAGTGGGATATTTTATATGGAATCAAGAAATATGTCAAATGAGTGAGGAATGATGGGCCTACTTCCCTTTATTGGTGCTGGAGATTGAAAATAGGGATGGCCTTAACATCTTTAATAACCAGACAAGCCTTTCAGTGGAGGGATTGGGACACCAACCCAGCTACAAAACCTTTGACCTACAATTAGTACTACTTGCAAGATGTACTGGGGTAATGGTGGCACAGAATTTGTATGACTGAACAAATGACTGGTCCATGCCATGAGAGGAAGCCCATGCCAGACACTTCCTGGAGGGCCAAGAAGGATAGTCCGAATAGTCCAGAGACCAAGGATAGAACCAAACATGATCAACAAAAAAAGTCAATGAAATGATTCTAATGATATTCTGCTATATTTGTAGACTGAAGCCTAGCATAATATTCATCAGAGAGGCTTCATCCAGCAGCTGATGGTAGCAGATGCAGAGACCCACAGAGAAACATTAGGTAGAACTCAGGGAATCCTGCAGAAGAGGGCAGGAAAGATTGTAGGAGCCAGAGGGGTCATGACACCACAACAAAATGGCCCACAGAATCAACTAACCAAGGCCTATAGCGGCTCACAGAGACTCAATTGATAATCAGGGTGCCTGTATAGCTTTGACCTAGGTTGTCTGCAGATATGTTATGGTTGTGTAGCTTGGTGTTCTTGTGGGACTCCAACAGTGGGAGCAGGGACTCTCTCTGATTCTTTTGCCTGCCTCGGGAACCCTTTTCCTCCTACTGGATTGCCTCATCCAACCTTAGTATGAGGGGACCTGTCTAGTCTTATTGTAATCTGAAATGCCAAGTTGGGTTGATATCCCTGGAAGTCTGCCCTTCTTTGATGGGAAAGGAGGAGGAGTGGATCTGGGCGAGAGGGGATGTTGTGAGAGGAGCTGAGAGGAGAGGAGGGAGGGGAAACCATGGTTGGGATGCAATATATGAGAGAAGAATAAATTAAAAAAAAATAAGTAAGAAAGTAGGGCCTTAAACATGATGGCAAAGCTCCTGCTACTGAGCTTCATCCCTAGCCCATAGCAATTTTGAATCTCAGTAAAGGAAGGAATAGAAATATAATATGGAATTTAGGATAGTACCTTTGATTTACTTCTTCCTGGATGGAGGGTTGCCATGCTTCTTATTTGTTTATTTTACTAAACAAAACAGAAAAGTGTTTTGTTTGCATGTGCACTCAAGCCACAAAGAAGTCCCTTATCCTTGTGTTCCAATTCATAAGCTGGGGGCTATGTGAGACGGTAATTACTCTCTAGGAGTGTTTATAAAATGCTAGTAATTTGGTTGATAATATTCCCATTGAATTCTTGTTATGTGACATATGTCTTCATGATAACTCTCTGGAGTAACTGTCTTTGTCTCCAGAGAGTTAGAGGGATCCTAAGTGATAAAGCATGTCACAAAGCTGCCACTTCAGTCCTACCTTATAGGGATCCGTAAAGTACTTTCCATGTGACAGCCATTCAGAGTCCATTTTAATTCTGTTGTCAGTCAATGTTTCTCATTGCTTATTATCTGCAAATAAATGTTTTAAATAGGAAGCCTTGCATCATTGTGTTAAAAAAAAGTGAAAGCAAGTTGTGTTATTCATTGTGAAGTAGGTGCTGCTGTGTGTCAAAACCCAGAGTTGGAATGGAGGGAGTGGGGAAGGGAGGGAAAGTGATAGGGGGTTTTGAAACTATGTGATGTCATCAGATCAGAGTGATTGGTCCAACTTCCTGTAAGGGGTTTCTGGCTTTCCCCACTGCGTCTGTAACCCGCTTACCTTGCTTTGCAGTTCATCAGTGTTAGTGACTCTCCTACTTTGGAAATAGCTTGTCTAAAACATGAAGATGTATTGTCTTCAGAATTGCCTTAGAGACTGTAAAGCTGAGAGGAGCTGAGGGCATTCAGGTCTTGTGTCTTCATCCAGGGCAGGTAAGATGTTGTATGAATTATCAGCCTTAAAGCCACACATGGCTTCATAGCTGCCTTAGCATACACTTCTGAGTCTGTTTGTAGAGAAGACCATGGGTAAGCTTTACTTAAGTTACGTCTGAGACGGTGTGGGTACTCTTTAATGTTAAGTCCGACTGCTTAGACCATAGTTATATATTGATCCTGCTTGATCAGCCCCACATAACTATTGGATGATGCATTCAAGCATGCACAGGCGCAAGCTAGAGACACTGGCTCAAAGTTGATAGTCTCTGCACAAGCTGTGGTTAATACAGGATTATTCTAAACTGACTATGCTGAAAAGGTAGACTGTGTCTTTTCATGTGCCAGTTTAAGATAAATGCTGTGATTTAATATGTTTTCATATGATGGGGAGGAATGTCCTGTTAGTGTCCAGGTTTCATTAAGAACAGCTCGTGGATATAATTAAGACTCATCCATGTGAACAGTGAATTAATCCTCATTTGAAGGTTTTACTGATTGATCACATAATTTTTCCTGGAGAGAGAGAGAGCGAGAGAAAGAGAGAGAATGTAATTTTGTTGTTTTTTTGTCACAAGGTCCCATGTGTTCTATGCTTGCTTCAAGCAGACTGTGTAGTCAAGATGATCTTGAACTTCTGATCTTCTTGCCTTCAGATCCTGAATGCTGAGATAGCAGGCAAGTGCTACCTCACCTAGTTTATACATCGATGTGTTGTGTATGTTGTGTGTGTGTGTGTGTGTGTGTGTGTGTGTGTGTGTGCGCGCACAGGCACTCTACCAACTAATCTACGTCTCCCTGATTATGTCTTTGTGGAATCCTTTATATTATACAAATCATCCAATTTCTATGATTAATATGAGTTCATATTCAGATGATTCTGTAGGCAATAAATCATCTATCCATAGGGATTCTAGGAATGGGATGTTCTTAGCTTGACAGAGTTTTCAAAAGTTAAAGATGGTGAATAAAACTGACTTTGTTCTCACTTAGTGCTCCTATTTCCAAGGTTATAGGTAGATATTCAATATCAATATTTTCTATTATAGCTGTAAGCAGGTAGCAAGATGTTAAGTATGGCTTGCATGTCAGGTCAGATGAGTCCCACCATCTGTTTAGTATGCTGGTGAACATCAGGAAGCTTTTGATAGGTCTTAGGCCTGCCAGGTAGCTCATGGTTTGAAGAAAAGGTGGTCATATTCCAAGAAGATTCGTTGACTGTGTATACATACTGAAGCTATCACAGGCTCCATATCACAAGGGGCTGCTGCTCCACTGTATCCTGGGAGTGTGGTATGCTGGTTATAGCACCATTTGGTGGTACATTCCACACCACTTTGTTGGCAGGTTTTGTCTGTTGCCTTTTGAATGCCGAGGAAGGGAGTATGACCATGTCAATTCTCTTAACAACGTTGCTGTGGTTTATTTAGAGGTGGCTTATAGTGTCTGCTATGCCAGGGCTTTAGGGTTTGGATCAGAGCTAGTTGGCAATGTGTCCTGCTTTGGACATGAGGTGGGAGCTGTTTTAAGTAGTGAGATCATCGAGGGCACAGACATAATCTGTTTATTCTTTAGTGTATACGGGTACCTGGTACAGTGCCAGCACACAGTGGCAAACTCACATTGAACAAATTATGCAACTGATGTTTGGAAGAATTTGATTTCTTTTTTAAAGAGAAAAAAACCCCACAAAGTGTGTGTGTGTGTGTGTGTGTGTGTGTGTGTGTGTGTGTGTGTGTGTTTACAGGTTCCCAAACAGCATCTAGAAACTAGGGAGATGCCTCAGCAGCTAAGAGGACATACTGCTCTTGCAGAGGAATGAAGTTCAGTTCCCAGTAACCATGTCGGATAGACTGTAACTGCAGCTCGAAGACACACACAAACACATGTGCATATACATAATATTTAAAAATAGTAGAAACAAATCGTTTCGGCTCTTAGAAGTGAGAAAGAACATAGAGAATTATTGTTATGGAATTAGTGACAAACTTCTTTTAACATTTGTTTTTATTTATTTGTGTATATGTATATGTGTGCACATCTGCACAGATGTGTGCAGGACAACTTGAGGGAGTTGGTTCCATCTGTCCATCATGTGGGTTCCAGGGATTGAATTCAGGTCATCTCTGAGATGGCTTGCAGACTTGGTGGCAGATACCCTAGCCACTGCGCCATCTTGTTACTCCAGGCTGATTTCTTATCCTAACATTTTGCTAATTGAAAAAATAATGTTGTAGTCTGTTTTCAAGACCATGATGGAGATGATTTCTGTTTTTGTTTGTTTGTTTGTTTTTTCTCTTTGATCTGTGTGGGAGGAGAAGCCCCTGAGTTTTGCAGTATAGAGAGTGGCTGTGTGACTGACAGCTTGCTTCTACTCTTTAGGTGTTGATGATTAGGTGTACGAGGAAATCAGATTCCTTATCTTGGGAAATCACTAATGTGGCAACTTGAAATAGTATGAAAAGAACTTTCAGTAGTGGCCAGTCTTCAGATGGTTTGCTGGAGAGGGACTCCTCTGAGCTGAGTGTCAACAACAGGCCAGGTCTATGTTAGTTAAGTGATTAAACACTTGAGTCAGAAAGGCAACTCATCTTCCTATTGCAGACTGTGTGTCAGCCCATGGGAATATATGCATATTAACATTAATATTAATTTTTCTGAGGTATGTCTTATTAGCTGGGTATGATGAGGGAGCCTGTAATCTTAGCATTCAGGAGGCAGAAGCAGGAAAATCGTAATAAATTCCAGGGAAGCTTGGTATACAAAGCGAAAATCTGTCTTTAAAAATGCATATTTTTATTTGATATATGTTTAATTTTTAGGTAGATTACTATTGGCAATTTACAAATAAGGAAACTTAAACTGGTAAGTTTTGCAGTTAATCCAAAGTCATGTAACCAACTAGTAGTCCAGCGGCTAGAGGTTGACGCTAGGCCTATTTAATTTGAAAGCTCAAATTCTTTCTATAGTTTCCTGGACTTTCTTATGATTATATTCTCTGTTTAGTAGTTATCTTAAGTGGTCCATAGTTGGAACAAGAGTTCTAGTTTTGCAGGGAAGTCATGTTGAGTGATAGACTCAAGGTCAAGACATTGTTGAGCATGCTTGGACTTGCCAAAGAAGTGGTGGTGGAAGAATACACTGTTGGATATCTGATGCTTAGATGCAGTTCGTGGCCCATTATTGGTGTCCTCTAAGAGATCATTAGACATGCAGGGCTTCAGGCCCCACCAGAAGCCACTCACACACTCTTAACAATGTCCTCCAGTGATTTGTGTGCAGCTTGCAGATGGAGATGCTCTTGTTTAAACTGCTGTGATTTCAAGGTACCACCATGAATGCCTGTGTAGTTGAGCTGATTTGTGGACATAGTGTGTCACAGCATAGTACTGAGTGGCAGTGAATTGTCCCACCTTAGAGAGCACTTACTGTATACTAAATAGTTCACTGTGTACTTTTCATAGAATTTCTTAGTATTCCTTCTAGTGATCCTTTGGAGTAGATAGTTTTTGTCTCTATTGTAGAAATAAGAACATTGAACAGTAGAAGGATCCTGTCTTGTTGAAAGTTAAATCTCTTTGATTCCAACTGAGGTTGGTCTCATTCTAGTTCGATGCTCATAACTTATGTATTAGTGCTATGGGCTTATCTTTAAGCTGTGAGCTGTTGATTGCCAGCATGTGACAGGTGATAGCAAAATTTGACTTCCAGCACAACACATTGCTAATCCAAAAGTTGTGTTCTGAAAAATAAACTTTATTTTAGTGATTCAAATGAAGAAATAAAAGTCAGCTCCAGCCTTCTGAATAGCACCCAACGTTGCTTCTGTTGAGCACTGCATGCTTTCATTGAAGTACAGTAGAATGTTTAGGTGGGAGCTGGAGAGCTGGTGCAGAGGTTAAGAACACTTGCTGCTCTTACAGAGGACCTGAGTTCAGTTCCCAGCACTTCGGTCAGGTGACTCACAGATGCCTATAACTCCAGTTCCAGGGGAATCGACACCCTTTTCTGGCTTCCAAGGGCACCTGCACACATAGATACACACATAAAGAAAGATGAAAATAAATCTATTAAAAACAACTAGGTAACCTTTAGTCCCAGAAGGCAGAGGCAGGTGGATCTCTGAGTTTGAGGCCAGCCAGGTCTATGGAGGAAGTTCCAAGACAGCCATGGATATACAGAGAAACCTTATCTCGAATCTCTTCCCCTCTCCAAACCCTAGATAAAAGAATTTAGAAAGAATTTTATTGTCCTGTGGTCTCTGTTCTTTAAAGCTAATGATTTCCCTCCCTTTACTGATAATCATTAGTGAAATAGATTTCTGTAATGATGTTATTGGTAGAATTTAGTAACACTACTATCTAGTGATGCAATGAGATGTTTGGAACATTGAGCAAAAAGAATTAGAGTGCCATTGGTGATAATATTGTCTCAGACAATACTGATATGCTTGATATTTTTTTGGTATGCTCGTTTTTCCTTCTGTAAAATAGTTTTGTTTCATGGTCATTGGTAGATGGCCCAGGTAGACCTTTTGGCTGTGCTTATTAGACTGACTTTACCATGCTGTACAATAATGTTTTCTGATAATTTATCCTTTCTTTCCAGTCCCACTGAATTGACTTTGAGTATACTGGATGTCGTTTTTTAGAAGTGACCCTTGGAAAATTGAAGGAATCAAGGGCACCATTAAATGGCTGTTTTTATTTTTAATCTATAGACAGTTGGGAGCTAGGGAGACATAATGTGATTATTATTATCATTTAATTTTTTTTTGTTTGAGATGAGAGAAAAAAAGAAGTAGAAAAGGCAGAGATGTGATTGCATCTGCATCTTTAAAAGGTTTTATTTATTATGTTACAATAGATAAATATGCTTATGCTTTCTTAAGTTTCCCAGTAATGAGAATAATGGAAATCAAGTTAGATGTACTAGTTAGAGCTACTAGGGCCAAACATGCTGTGTGCGTACATCCAAGAGAGCTGGGCAGAATGGTGTTCACTCTAGAAACAGCCTCATTTGTGCTCACAGGCCCTGTAGTGTTTATGATAACTGATGTGTCTTGTGGAAGTGCAGTATCAAGGAAGTTAAACCCTAAGAACCAATGTACTATTTAAAAGCCTAAAGGATGAATTGCCCCTAGGGGAAAAGAAGCATGCACTCTTACTTTACACACCACTCTATAAACAGCTGTTGTTTCTGTGTCTGGTCGGATGAACCAGCCTTTACAGTGGTATCCTGCCAGTGGCCACAGGTAGCCTGAGAGGGGCTGAGAGAGCCTGACTTGAACCATTTGCCAATTTCTTTGGTGGAATTTTCACTGCCACAGCCAGTTTCCAGTTACTAGTTACCAGTTTGGTATCACCAAACCTAGAGCTGCGAGATCTGTGGAAAATTATCATCTCTAGGCTGTGCCCAGCTGCTTAGGATCAGAAACCAGAAGTAAGTGGGTACCAGAGGGAGGCATGGCAAAGACAATAAGGAATGGAGGAGTGGGCATGGCCACAGGCCTGCACTTCCAGCACTTCAGAGGCAGAGGCTACATCAGCTGTTAGCTACATTCTGAGTTTAACACTAGCCTATGTAGGAAAGAGGAAAATGAACACCCCGGTGGTGGAGGTTTTTGTGAAGAGATTCTGTGTGAAGGTATCTAGTTTCTTCCTGAAACTGAAGAAGAAGGTGAGTGCAGTAAAAATCTTAACTCTATGAAGGAAGTGGCATAAATCCTGGTATTAAACCTCTGAGGAATATCAGCCAAAAGAGGTGATACTCAGAGAAATCAGAATCACTCTATCAGCCGGGTGTAGTGACACACTCCTTTAATCCCAATACCTGGAAGACAGGGGAAGCCGATCTCTGTGAGTTCGAGACCAGCCTAGTCTACAGCGTGAGTTTCAGGACAGCCAGGGCTAAATAGTGAGACCCAGTCAAAAACAAAGACAAAAACAAAGACAAAAACAAAAACAAACACAAACAAACAAACAAACAAACAAACAAACAAAAACTCTCTTAGAATCCTAACAGTAGAGTTTTTGCAAGGTGAAGGGCAAAGCAGAGATTCCTCGGGTGTAACAGAGAGGCTGAGGTCCAGGTAAACGAAGCTGGCTCCCACTTTGATGCTATTTCCCAATTAGTCAGTAGCCTCTTTTCTATTTCTGTTTTTCCTGTAATTTGTTTATATTGTGTTTTTAGTTTTCAGGATTTTATTTTGTGGTAGCAAATGGTTATAAATGTGAACAGCAATGTGAAATCCTTCATTTATAGATTTTATTAGCCTTAGCAAGTATTTATTGATGCCAAGATAGGAGGTGAAGATAGCGCTCCGCTCTCACACTTCCCTCTTCTCCAATCGCTTGATCGTGTTCCTCATTTTTCATATTGGCAAGATGGGTAATGCTTTTACTCTGCTCAGAATACCATAGATCTTAGGCTTCCGGTTCATATTAAATACATTATGTTGCTAAGGCCAGCACAAGAGAAAATACAAACGAGGAGAGCAAGAAAATGCAGCAATAGGGTCAAGAATCCCATGGCTACTGGAAACTAGGAGGAAGGGGTAACTCATTTATTAGATGGGAACTGGTGACTTGGCCTTCTAGACAGAGAGAGAAAGGAGCAGATGCAACCCAAAACACAACAGGGGAGAAGTGGGGGAATTGTTACTTTGGCACCTTCTATGGCCTGAACATTCTAAGTGAACTCATGTACTTCCACAGGGAGTTTTAACGCTGCCCTGGTCTATATCCAGTCTAATGGGACTCAGCTGTATCTTCATAATAAAGAGTGACTGAGTGTGACCTCCTCTTTATTCAGCTGGGTGCCCTCAGAAAGCAGGCTGAGAGCATGTCTCAGTATGCTAGAGCACTGCTGGGCATGCCTGCCATATATCCCAAGCTTTGGATTCTGTGTTTTTCTTTTGATTCTCCTGTGCCCTTGTGAGGAAAGTGGTTTTAGTTCTACTTTACTGATTAAAAACAATGACTAAGATTCTGGGGAATTAGCCTGCTAGCTCAACATCCTGTGTCTTCCCTAATCATTTCTTTTTAATTTTATATTTAAATTTTATATATTAACGTATACATTAAATATACATAATTTAATCGTATAAACTTTATTGTAAATACCCTTGCAAATAAATGAACACATCATACACCAATATTAACTAGACCAAAAGTCCATGCTACTCAGTGAACTTCTATACAGTTAGAATAGGCATTCAGAATGGAAGTCTGGAGCATCACTAATGTGATTTTTTTATACTTTTAATATCAAATATATTTTATACACTTATCTATCATCAAAACCAAAAAATTCATGACTTAGAACTAGAAAAACAATTAGCTCTAGATCCTTTTTCACAACTTTGCATCACCTGCGTTCAGCTCCTCCTCATCCCCTAATGTTTACCATTTCTTGCTCTCTTTTCTTACTGAATCGTATTTTTAAGATTTATTTATTTATTATGTATTCAGTGTTCTGTCTGCATGTATGCCTGCAGGCCAGAAGAGGGCGCCAGATCTCATTTCAGATGGTTGTGAGCCTCCATGTGGCTGCTGGGAATTGAACTCAGGACCTCTGGAAGAGCAGCCAGATGCTCTTAACAGCTGAGCCATCTCTCCAGCCCCTTAATCATTTTTTAAATAAATTATTATTTTCAATATCTAGTGGTATTTTTCAAATAGAACAGTTTATTACTCTATTCATTAGAAGCTGTATTTGTGAAATAATGATGTAATATTTGTCTCAGAAAATCAAAAAGACTGGTTTTAATTTATTTTTAAAATAAAATTCATTATTAAGGAATATGCAGATAAAAAATAGCTCACACCAAAATTAACCAGACCTAAAGTCTATACATATCACTGAGCTTCTCCATCCTAAGGATATAGAAGTTGTGGTGCTTCACATTGGATTTTTCATTTTTGGTGGTGGATTAGTGCATAAAAATGCATTTCAGTAGTTAAGTTTATTGCATGTATTCTTGTTAGAAAGTCAGGAGAGTACAACTGGGCTTGAAAAGTTTTCGGTCCTTTATTTATACTTTATATTTATTTATTTAATCTGATGTTTGGATGTTTTGCCTGTGTGAATATATGTTTGTCATATGTGTACCTAGTGCCCTAGGAGGTCAGAAGAGGCCATAAGATTCCCTGGAATTGGAGTTAAATGTGGTTGTGAACCACCATATAGGTACTAGGAGCTGAGCCTGGGTCCTCTATACAAGTGGTGTGTTCTCTTAACTGCTGAGCCATTTATTATTACTATTACTATTTTTATTATTATTATTAAATAAAAAGAGAATGGTGCTAGGGCTGGAACTCAGTGTTTTTGCTTTGAGTCCACCAGTATGGGAGAGGTTGAAATGTGTATACATGGATGCAAATAGTATTGTGTTTAGATGTACATTTAACCATCAGTGTTTGAGGATAACAGGCTATCATAAGTCCACCTCATGCCCACTGCGGCAACTGCAGAGTTTCAAAATACTTATATAAATTCTTGTGGGTGGAGGCCATGTTACCTTTCAAATTTGACATTATAATGTTGTTGGTAGTTGTGATGGTTGCTATTTAGTATCAATTTGGCAGGATCTAGAATAACCTAGGAGACAAGCCTCTGGCTGTGCTTGTGGGGGACTATCTAGATGAGGTTGAGTGAGATGGGAAGACCTACCCTCCATTCCTTATGCTTGGGTCTTGAAAACATAAAAAGGAGGAAGCTAAGTGGGCATCACCATTCATTGCTGTTCTTCCTGACTGTGGACATAGTGTGACTGGCTACCTCAAGCTACTGTCACGTGACTTCCCTGCTGTGATTGACTGTACTCTCAAACTGTGAGTAAAATAATCTCTTAAGCTGCGTTTGTCACATGATTTGTCAAGTAATTTGGCAGGTTGCTCAGACAGTAGTCACCGAACATCTGCACAGTATGATAGTCATTGAACATCTGTACATTATGCTTTCTTTTCATATGCCTGCATTTGGGGGGAAAGCACTCAGGCTTTGAAGTATTGAAAATGTGGAAACTGACCATACTGTTATTTCAGAGAAATTATTGCAAGTTGGGACATATGAGGGACCTAATTCGGTGACTTTTCTAAGTGATTTGGAATTTTTCACAGTGTGAGCTTGGTGAACTAAAAGTTAGCAAATGGAATCCAGAGTTATAAGCATTTTCCCAAATTGGTACTGTAAAATACAGTTCTCCCTGGATATTCTCAAATAAAGAGTCCTGTGATTAAATAAGTCTGGATGATAAAGCATATAACTTGCCATCTAATGGATTCATCAGTAATATGCAATTATCACATTCAAGAAATATTGCAATGTAGAAATCCATTTATATTTGTATAGGTTGATTATCCTAAAATTTGACCTGGCATATTATTACACATTTTGTATTATTTGGTAATACTGAAATTTTTGTTGTAAAGTTACCACGGGTGGATGGGCACATCTGGGGACTTGTATGTGTGTACATTAGCATGTTAATCTGACATAGACTTGTCCTCCTGAGATTTAGTTATAGGGCAAAAGCCTCAACAGTTTACCATCCATGCAGGAAAGTTAATTCTAGAGCTCCTTTTAGACTTGAGTTCACATTTATTTCTCTTTATACCTTCACTACTAGAAACTTACCAGCTTAAAAGTTTCATGCCCTTTCTTGTACCCTCCAGGCCCTGTAACGGAGGAACTGGGTAGAAGTGTGGCAGGCAGTTCAGAGAGATTCTGAACAGCTTAGGAGAAGTCACCCAACTGCCCCATTTCTTCACTGCACCCTTCTTTCCTTTAGGGCTAGATCTTGAGTTTTGTGTAGCCTTCAGTATAGAATGACTAGATTTTTTTTTTTTTAAGAATGCGGATGTAGTTTTCACATTTCCTCTTGTAATGGACACCAGTTTCTCCCCAAAAGGCACTTCTGGTTCTGTTCCTGGCTGCTCACTCCTTCCCAGGCAGTGTTCCTCGGCAGTCAGCCTGTAAAAAGCATTTGCTCTGTTTGCTGTTCCGCTTAGAACAGTTGAAAGAGTCCCTCTCAGCCACTCGTCTGTCTGGCTGGTTGTGGCCAAGGACAGTGTTTGCCCAGCCTCTCACTCTGTGACCGAGGGGTGGGACTTTTTTCTTCCCCGTTGCTGTGGCTGCCTCTGTGGGCTTGCTCATCCAAGGCTCCTCCTGCCCCTTCCTCCTGTTGTGGAGGGCGCTCGTTCCGAACTCTGACTGCCCCGGGTGCTGCACCTGCCTCAGGCATGCTCTCAGAAGCCCATTTGTGACTGGGTGAAGCCTATTCCTTTTCAGGTAAGAAAGTATGTGAAGAGTGGTACTATGGGAAGACCGTATGGGAGCAGCTTGGTAAATTATTCTGTGCTCTTCTGATGAGCAGGTGCAAGTAGATGCTGTGGTTTTTGATAGCACGAACCACCCAAACTTCAGAGAGTGTGTGATTGTGGGTTGTTTTTCTTTGATTTCTAATGAGAGAAATTTACGACAAATTTTAGCGCAGTATATTAGGTACTATCATTTTTGTGGTATTTCTGGCATTAATCTGATACAGATTTATTATTTCTTGTCGTAAAATTTCCCTAAGTTGGACTGTAACTCCAGTAGCTTTTTCTATAAGGCACTCATGGATGCCCTTTGCTTGACTGATGGGATTCTTACGTTTATTATTGAACATTGTGTATGCAGCCGTGGGGGCATATGGGAAATATCTATACTTGGTGCTGAATTTTGTTGTGAATATAAGACTACTCTGAGAAATAAGGCCTATTGGTAAAAATTGATTTCTGTCTTCATAATGCTTCCTGTGACTGACTATGTTGGTGCAACACAAGAAAGCACTGGTGACATGAAGTCACTTTCCTATGCAGGACTGACCACAAAAAGCAGGTTTCTTTTTGTCTGTTACTCATAATTAATGAAGTGTTGGGGCAGGATCCAGTATTTTATTTCAATTATCCCCATTTTTGGTTTAATTAAGAGATATGTTTTTTAAAAGTCTCTTTTCTTGAGTGAGAAGAATGAAAATAGACTTTGTATCATCTTGAAAATGTATTTATTCGTTGTCTTAGAGACTTGGTTATTGTACAAAATGTTTTTCATGGAAGTCATACATATTCATGAATGAAGGAGTGATGTTGAGGTATAAAAGTTAAAGATCATATAGAATAATTAGCACCAGATGGTGTTAGAAAAAAATTTCATGTTTCATCCTTTGTGTTATTAATTAGTAAGATCTTAGAATCTTGGAAAGCGTGTGAATTCTAAAAGGTAAATCCTTTAGCTCATAAGGTTGCTTGAGCAAAAAAGACTTTGTTGTATTGTTTCACATAAACAATGTGATCAAAATAAGCCCCCCCAATTTATATGTGGATCAAGTACAACATTGTGAGAGTGTTTTTAAGGTGCTGGGAAGAACGTTTTCAACTGCATATTAAAGCTGGAAAGGGCTGGTGGCCTGAGAACTCCAGTGCGTTTTCCTGTTGGAGAAACATTGTATATAATTATATGTTAAAGAGCAATTATATGCAAAGGATTTGAGTTCGGCAGATAACACAGAACGTTGCCAGACTCATTGCAGTGTCTGAGATTGAGATTTTCAAGACAGATTCTTCTGGTGAGGGTTTATTTTTGCAGCTTTCTCTAAGGGTTTGGAGGCTAAGACAGACACTTTATAGAGCAGCAGCAGCAGTTGCCAGAGAAGACCATGCAGGAGACAGGTGGGCAAGGCTTAATGATGCTTACCTGTTTTTATCATCCTGTCTGCAGATAAAGCTGCTGTAGAGAGGACTTGTCACAGAGGATTTTTCTGCAGACTTGTCAGTTCACTCCGCTGCTTCCCACAGTTACCACAGGTAAAGGTGAGGCGTAGGGTGATGCTGATGCCAGCTCAGGCACCCCACTTTTCCCAGCAAGAAACTATACCATGAAATAAGATAATGACCTAGAGTGTTATTCTTAATTTCACAGACACTGCCTACATCACACTAGGAAATTATGGCAGTTGTTAACAAGTGACTGTGAATATGATGGAGGTGAAGTAACTACTGTAGAGCTTTGTGAGTAATGGGACCAGGGAGATGCAACTCATAGCAGTCCTCAGCAGTTGTCAGTTTTGGTGACCTAACCTGATGCTCAGGTCAACTAGCCTGTTGCTCTCACCATGGCCACCGTCAAGTGCTCATCCGCTACCTCTCTTTCCCCCTCGTATTATGTCCTATTCACTAGGAGCCCTTTGTATGTGTTGTTTGATTTGTGTTCAACACCTGACTCTTCCGAATCTCCTCTGGGAAGCCTGGCTTGCAGGTGCTGCACTTCAGCTCTCTGGGAATTTTAACACCGAGACTTTGCCTGTAGCAAGCTACTTTTTTCCTCCTGCACAACGCACAATTTTCCAATGCAATCAGCAAGTTTGGGGCAGTTGATTTTTATTCAAAGCAAAATCCCCCTCCAAGTCTCAACTTGTTTTTATTTGTGCTTTGAGCTTTCAACTTTAAATGCTCTCACTAGATAGCTGTGAACTCTGGAAGGAAAAGGAGCCAGCAGTCGGGAATTGGAGTGACACTCAGACTCTTTAGTAATTAATACATTTCATATTTCCTCTCTCAGCGTGTGTATGGAAATTTCAAACATGCAGTAATTTGGAAGTTAGTGACTTTATTGGTTCTTAAATTATGCAAAATAATTGGTGAGTTAATAAAATACTAATGGGAAGGCCTGGGTGGTAACCATCTTCTCTTGAGCCATCTTTATGGCTATCAGTTGGTGTCCCTGGAAAGAGAGGAAAAACACCCAGGTCACTGCCTCCTTCCTGTGAAGTTTCTAGTAGGTACATTCACCTCTTGGCACAGCCTGCAATGTAAGTCGACGCTCAGACCCTTTTCACAAGCAGAAGCCTGGCTTCTGTGGCAGTCTTCTGTAGTGGCGTGTTACATTTGTGTCTGCCAAGTGAAAGGCCACAAATCCACTTGGACAAAAATCTGGGTAAATCCTCAGCTATCCACAAAAGAACTCATTAGAAATGCCAGGTGCCCACAGTTTCAGAAAGGCGATGGCCACAGGGAAGACTATGTTGATACCATAAAGTTACTCAGGGACTTCAAAGTGCCCAAATTCCATTCTGTAAAAGAGTCCTAAGGCATCAGTTGTTTTGTGGAGTGAGGGGGGGTGGGGGGGCAGGATGAGTCCTTTACATGAATGTCTTTAGCCCCCTGGGGGGAAAATGAGTCTAATCATCGATAAAGCCATACAGCTCCTCCAACAGCCACTGTCTGCTTTGTTGGTGAATATGGACCCAAGAACAGGGGGTTGATTCAGTTCCTTTCAGTAAGAAAAATCCACTGCACACTGAGGCTCAGTCCTTTGAGTCTTTTCCTCAGGGTACTATGTAGGTGCTTAGAGTGATTTTTCAAAGCTGCCTTATCTTCTAAAAAGTTTATTATTTTACTTAGAAATGCAAAGAAATGTCCTGCAAGCTTCTAAAGTAAATAGGTTTTCCTTATGTATCCAAACTGACCAATGTACTCAGTAGTTACTTATTAAATTTTTTCATTAAACCCAGAGACTGATTACTTTTCTTTTTAGAACAATGTTAGCTACCTGTATGGCAGGAAAATCCGTATGTGTCTCTTTACCAAGTTCTTAATTTTTTGTTACTTTTCCCTGAGAGCAATTTCCATCAGTACTCCTTGTGGCTAGTTCTGACAAAATAATCACAAACTCATGTTTTCTGACAAATAAATTTAGGTGATAAATCCTGTGCCTTCTACTGTATTTACAACAGTATCTGATATGTATCATTATTTAAATATTTAATGGTGTTCTCAGAGGCTTCAGCTGCCTTCATTTGTATATTCATGTCTTATGTCACATGAAGTAGAGAATTATGGGAAATGGTGACCATTGCCTTTCTTTTCTATTTTTGAGCCCAAGCGAAACAGAAAGAAATGGCAATTAATATCTCTTGTCTTTATGTCTTTGAGTGGGCTATACATTCGATTGAACAAAGACCTATGATTTATGCAACTTTGATGTCTTCAGCCTCAACTAAAAATTCAAGGTTCTAAGATGGGAGAAGTCCCTAAGCTGATTCTCTGCTCAGCAAGTGGAGAGTGGATCCCCTTCCCCTTTCCTGTGTAGACCTCGCTTGTCTTTGAAGGTTTACCCTAGATCCTCACCATTCCAAAGCTTTCCTAACTGCTATAAATCCAATTCCTTTTGCTCTCTTTGGGATATCTTGTGTTAGTGTACTATTCCTTTAGCATCATTCTTCAGTGCAGGTAATGACTGTTAATTACTCTCTGATTATTATATAAACTAACTTTGACCACCATACCTTCTCAGTGATATTGTAAAATCCCATGTGCAAGAAATCTCTCTTCCCTTCCTTCTTTTTTTCCCTAACTTTCCCTTGTGTAGTGTGTTGGAAAACCACCTTTTAGTAAAAACTGTTGGCCAGTTGTCTCAATAGGGAGAGAAGCCACTTGTCTTTGTAAATGAGATAACTCCAATTTCTTCTATCCTTTTGCCTTAAGAATAGAATTAACAGAAGGATTATATCAAAGGTTTTTTTTTTTCTCCAGTTTTCTTTTTCTCTTCATTTTTTTTCAAACTTATTTCCATGTGTCTGGCCATGTTTCAGTAATAGTCTTAACATTTAGCACTTTAATAATCCCTTCCAGCTGCAAGAACTCGGTGATTTTCTAAAACAAATTCCACAATGCTGTATGAAGCTGACTGGCTGCACTGGTGATTTAGAGTGTAAGAAAAATCTGACACCAACCTTCAGCTTCCCCACAACTTGGGAACAGGTGATGGAGCACATTTGCTTGCAGTGAATCCAGTCCAGAAATGCAGACACTCTGTCCACAGCTGAGCACTTGGCTTCAGCCAGGTTTTTTGGGAGAGGAAAAGTGAGTCAGAAAAAGCCATCCTACTGATTTATCTGTCTTTTGTTCCTTAGTTGGTATGAATCACATGAGGGGCTTACCCAGTAAAGGAAACAAATCACAGCGGTCTGTGTTTGGGGCACACTTTCTTGGATGTGCCCAGGGACCGGTTTCCAGTTTTGTACAAACAGCTGTAACTCATCATCTAGTCAATTAGATGAACCAGCAAAGCACAGAAGTTCTCCTGGGCTACAGTGCTCCTCAGTTACATCCAGCGTCTGTAAAATCCCTGTATCAGATGGCAACTGATGCTGTAAGAAATTGTCATAAACTGGTGCTTAGTGTCGTCAGCTTGATAGAGAAGCTCCTGGGAGCTGGGCCTCTGGATGTGCCTATGGGGGTTATCATGATTATAATTAATTGCTGTGAGAAGGCTCATCTTAACTGTGGGTGGGAACATTCCCTAGGCAGGAGCACCTTGGCTGTGTAAAATGCAGAAAACGAGCTGAGTGCTAGAAGCAATACATTCACTGGTCCCTCTGTTTCCTGATTTCCAGTGGATGTGATGTGACCAGTTGCTTCAGGCTCCTGCCACCTTGACGTCCTCCCCACAATGAACTAACTGTGCCTGGAACTGTGAGATAAAATAAACCCTTTTTACTTCAGTTGCTTTTGTCCAAGTATTTTATGACAGTAACTGAAAAGAAGCTCCAGCACTACCTTTACAGTTCCAGAGCTCGGGTGTCTAAAATAGGCCGGCATGACTGTGTCTTTTCTGGAGGTTCAAAGGGAGAGACAGCTCTCGGCAGGCTTCTGGAGCTCCTGCCTACCTCACCTACCTTCACTTCCATTGCCCCACCCCCTTGAGCCCTTGCACGGCCTGCCTTCCTTTCATTTGTGTTTGCTTTCAGGACGCTTGTGATCACAGTGGTCCACCTAGATAGTGGAGGATCACTCTCCTATCTTAAAAGCCGTCATTTAGTCGTGTGTGAAAAGTCCTCCTTTGCTGTAAGATGACACACTCTTACGTTCCATGAATTCGGGTGTGGTTGTTGGAGGCAGGTTGGGGCAGAGGGATCTAGTTTCACTCCCCATCCCCTCTTACTGTCATCTGTGGAGAAATGTCCGACCCCTTCAGGTTGTGAGCCCGGTTCCACTTGAGTTGCCTTTCACCCAGCAGCTAAGATGAGCATTATATTAAATGGGATTTTTTCCCTCTTCACAGATCATCACATATTGCTGTCTCTTTTGTTAAATACTCCCTTTAACGATCACAAACAATAAATAGGTCTTCTTTTTTAGCTTGATCACCTCCTCTTTCCCCTCCTCTCTTCCATTTTCTTGGCAGTGTTTCATGTTTCAAGACCATTTGACCATGTGGTTTTTGGTCTTCGTTTCAACCTGAAGCAAACTTTCATTCACATGCTTCTCTTCCTCCTTTTGCTTCTTGCTTGATATCTCCACATTCTCACTTCTTTCCTCAAAGGCTTTCTGCTTCTCTTCTGAACTGTGCATTTCTTTCTTGTTTTTCAGGCTTTTAATGAAGTCTCGTCTTTTTGCCTTCTAATTTTCCCTCAGGATTCTCTTACGTTTGACAATGGAAAATGAAACACAGTTTGAACCCTGACTCTGTCTTTTATCACCAGAGCACAGTATACTTCACTTTTGCTCTTAAAGAGCAACAAAAATAATGTCAGAAATAGAGAGGTTGCATAGTAATCTAAGAATTGAAATAAACTCATTAATACAGAGGTTACCTAAGAAGTAACGTCTTACTTTCTGAGAAACTAGACTTTCTCTTGACATCTTTACTGCGGAATATATTAATAAGACTTTTTTTTTTATGGGTATGACCATTCTACATCTGGGACACTGGGACCAAGGTGTATAGTTGACTTTCACTGTGTGGTTCCAAAACCAGCTGTAAGAGGTGCACCTCGGAAGTTTGTATAAAGGGATATTACCCTGCTGGGCAGAGACACTGGGGAGAGGGTCCTGAAATCTCTGCTTTCAAAAGCTCCACAGGAGGTGAAGCAGAGTCTGCTTTTTGGAGGCACATGAGGAGCCAGGGAGGTCTACCTTACCCAGGTCTCACTCTCTTGGTCATTTGAGGCACTAACTGGTGCTCGCAGCCTCCTATGACTTCCGGTAAGCTCTGTTCCCAAATGCTTGCAGTGCCGACCAATGGTGCTCTCAGAGTCCCAATTTCAATAAGCTGCCCAAAGTCACCTTAGCATTTTGTGGAGGAAATGGTAACCTGAATTTGCATCAGCGTAAACTAAGTCCTTCTTAGCCGAATAGTTTGCTCACAGTGCTGCAGTCCCAGGTAGTACCAAAGTAAATATAGATATCACTCTGCACAGCCTGACATTTCATACCCGTCTCAAGTAGGCCCATGTCACATTCATTAGATTATAGCAATTTCAGTACATATTGATGTGTCAACACACTGAAAACCTAACAACATACTAAACAACACCCAAAAAACATACTCCACGTGAGGGTCATCTTCCTTTTCCCTGCCTGATCATTAAAACTGAATTTGATAAATACCATTAAGCCTATATTCTTATCAAATCTGATCATTCCTAACATTGTTTCCAAATCTGGTGAGAAGTTCACTGGTCCACTTAGAAGTATTAGCACGAGGAAATGATAATTTACATGCAACAATATGCATCTGATGTCAGTGTTCATTTTATATTTCATGTGTTCACCAGTGTCACTACTGCCACAGTAATAATATTAAGTTTTCCTTTTATTCCTAAAGCCTTGTTTGAGCTCTTACTGTACAGCACTCCCAGTTCATTGAAAGTCAAACACTGCTTTGCTGACAATTACTATAGATTTCACTTTGCTTTTGCTAAATACACTCGTGTATTTTTTTTGTCTAGATTTCAACTTTAGGCATTGTGGTTTTGCAATTCTTCGTATGTTTTGGTAGTTGTTTTTTAAATAAAATTTCTGAGTAATACTCACTTGGGTGCATATGTAGTTTATTTACTTGTGTATAGACATGTATAGCCCCAATTTCAGGCTGTTAAGAGCAAAGTTCTCATAAGCATCTTATTTCTACCTGGGTTTTTTTTTTCTATTGGGTAAATATCTAAGATTGTAATGGCTTGGTCTTGTATTCAGGTGCATGAGAAACTGCCAAGTTGGGCTTCAAAATAGTTCCACTATTTTGCATTTTCTCCTTCATTCTCTTGAGCTCTTCCACTGGGACATTTTTATATATTGTGAGTTTAGACAAAATACATTTGTGTTTATAATGCATGTATTTACATTATATGCATGTGTAAGGATACATCAAAAGGGGGTAGATGTGGGCATTATTTATTATGTTGTATGAAGAAGCATCAATTATACTATTTTGTATATTACATAAAATTCCAAAACATGAACATAGACCCAAGCCCCTTAATTAATTAAATGGAGATGACACCTGTGTTTCCTCTAATAGTCATCTACTTGAGTATCTCTTCCTGGCCATCACTGATAATCAAGTAACAAACTTCTAAGGAAAATAATGGAAACTGTAACATGAAGAAATTGTTATTGAAATACTTTTCTCTCTAATAAAGAAATTAGAACCGTCATGCTCTTTAGTCTGTGAGCCCTGGTACCACACTATGCAAAGTTTAAGAACCTCTGAGATGAGTAGAGGGCAAGAGGGTTGTGAATGAGGACAACTGAGTGTGTTAGTTACTGTTCTCCTTGCTAAGATCAAGTACCAACAAGGGGCATGTTAAGGGAGGAAGGGTTTACTTTGGCTCACTGTTGGAGAGAGCACAGGCCTTCATGCCAGGGAAGCTGTGGGGACACGGAAGTGTAGTGCTTGGTTACACCCACAGTAAAGGAGAGAAAAGGGGCCCAGCAAAAAAAACCCCTGGGGGGGGCCCCCCCCCCCCCGCCCGTGACCCTCTTCCCCCTGAGACCATGGGTGACATTCCACATTCAAATTGTAATAGCAAGAAAAAGCAGCCATAAGGGGACAGGGTTCAAAGAGCACCTGTCAGGACCCAGGGACCAAATAAGGAATCCAATGAGGATGGAGGTAATGGATATGTGACCCCATGGAGACTTCAAACCAGACTTTCTTATGCACCACTGTGACACTGAGCAGAACAGGGAACATTTCAGGTAGATGTAAACGCAACATGCTGTGGAAGAAAGTGGCTAACCCTGTCTCTGGGGTGGAAGATGGAGAACTGGGGAACGGTTTAGGGGAAAAATAGTAGGGAATTGGAGAGCTAAGTAATATAATCTTCATCCATTCATATGGAATGCTGTATCTGCTGAAGTGTTCCTGGGAATAAAACATATGATGAGGTAATTTACTTTACAACCTTTTTCTTAAAGGTGTGAGGACTGCTTAAAACACTACTGCTAATTTATGTCACACGGCAAGCAGAGACTCTGTGACCAGCCCGAGCCAAGGGCAGGGTGCAGGTATAAATTTCAGTGACTCATCTCTTGGGTCTAAAATAGCAGCAGGCTGAGGGGCAGAGTGTCTTCAAGGGAGGAAGTCTTTTTGACACATGTTCCCCCTGCAAACAAGCTTAGACCCAGTGTGTGTGATTCAGTGTCTCAAGCTGGTGTGGGGAATGGGGCGTCAATGGATATGAGAGGGAAACAGGGGATGAGCTTGCATTATAGCATGGAAGGCATGTATGATAGGAGAAGAGAGTTTGATTTTATTTTACAGGTTTCAAAAATGGCTTTAGGCATACCCTTAGGCACAATCAAATATATTGTAATAGGGTGCATGGAAGGGCTGAGACTGTTCACGGCTTGACTCTCCTGTTCTTTTACTTCTGTATATAATTAAGCTGCCTGAGGATCCACTTGCCCTTTTCCTGTTTCAGAGCTGAAAGGTGTCCCACTTGTCTGCACAAAATATTGCTAGCATTGTCTTACCTTGTGAAAGTATTGTTAAGTCCTGAATGGAAGGATATTGTACTTTTGAAAAAGTTGAAGACACATTTGATATGAGATTACTATCTATGAGCATAAAACCCAAAGAAGCTCAGAGTATCATTGTATGATCTTTAATCACTAGCTAGAGGTAAGAGTAAATAGGATGGATTCTGATTTGGTCCCCAGATAGAATGTGGGGTCATTCAATGAGGTGTCGGGAGTATGGGGACGTAGGCAGAGAATAATAATCTTTCAAAGATACTTAGTCCTGATCCCTAGAATTTGCAAATGTTATGCTTTTTTTTTTTTTAAAAGGACTTTACAGGAATGCTTAACTTTTCTAATGCCTCAACCATTTAATACAGTTCCTCATGTTGTGGTGAGCCCAACCATAAAATTAGTTTCATAACTACTTTGTAACTGAAATTTTGCTACTGTTATGAATTATAATATAAATATCTGTGCTTTCCCTTGGTCTTAGGTGACCCCTGTGAAAGGGTCATTTGCCTCTCCCCCCACAAAGGAGTCTAGACCCACAGGTTGAGAACCACTGGCTTAAGGTAAAGGACCTGGAGGTGGAGATGGTGATATTCTAGATAATCTGAAAGATATATTCCTTATGAGTTTTTAACAATAAAGATCCTTAGCTGATCATTTCAAGAAAGACAGAGAGAGGGATTCGGAGAGAGCTAGTGAGTTGGGGTCTCAGAGGAAAAAAAAATAACTCAGCACGGCTGCTTTGAAGATGAAAGCAGCGCCACAAACTAAGAGATATGAGCAGCCCCTAGAAGCTGAGTGACAAGGAGACAGGTGCATTTAAACCCCAGAGAAAGGAAGGAAGCTGGCTCTCTTTCTTTTTCTTTCTTCCTTTTCTTTTTTTTCCTTTCTTCCTTCTTTTTTTTGGGAGGAGGGGTTTGAGACAGGCTTTCTCTGTGTAACCCTGGCTGTCCTCGAACTTAACTCTGTAGACCAGGCTGGCCTCAAATTCATAGAAAAGCTCTCTTGACACCCTGATTTTTTAGCCTGCTGCAACCTGTGCTGGATTTCTGACCTATGGGACTGTAAGAGACTTAATGAATGTGTGGGGTTTAAAGCCACTGCTTTGTGGGTTTTTTTGTTAGAGAAACAATAGGAAATTAATTCAGCATATTTTCACGGCTTTCCTTTTTCTTTCTAAGGTGGGGGGGGGGTGTTAAACTTGGGCCGGTGTATTGCTAGGCATGAGTTCTCTGCTAGGTCTGCCTAGCACTTTCATTGAGGAAATGGGGGAGTTAGATGGGATACTTGATACTGTTAGATGCCCCAAATGTTAGCAGTCTGCTTGAGGACATTTCGTCTCCTTGAGTAGGTGCTTACTTCAGTGAATATCAAAAGACTGCAATGAAGAAATGTCTCATCCCAATTTTCTTGTTCTCAATTATTTTATACTTTCGTGTCCTCTTCCTCAAAATTTGGAGTTAGAATAAATGATCTCAGGATCCTTTCAGCATGAAAATTTTCAGATAAAATAAAACAAACATAGCATTCTACTTGCCAATTCATATACTTCTCTCATGAGAATCAGAACGATGAAGGCAGCCACATTCAAGAGTTATTAGTAAACAAAGACGTGTGCTATTCATTGTGAAACACAGGTGTATGCCGTGCTTCAACTACCTTGTTTAGGACTCTAGCATCCTACATGCTAGACAGAAATTAGCATATGCCTTGGAATCTTCTTGCTGAAATGTTCTATCTGAATCAAGGAAAGTAAAGCAGGAGGTTCTGGACAAAGCCATGTATTATCATAACAACCATGTGACCTAAAGATTCATCATCCTAAAATCCCCTGTCTTATTTTCTCAGTGACTTCTTATCTAGAATGATGTTTACCGTTGTCAAAAATATTTTTTTAAATGAGCACTTGTAACTTGCTCAGAGGTTTAAATCTCACAAGCAGAATTAGCCCCTTGATGAGAAAAGTTTTCTAATATGAAGCTGATGATACCGTTTGAATTTGGAACATGCGGAATCTCCTAGGAAATAATTACATGTGGTCACTGTACAGATGAATGCACATGGAAGTCAGTTCTTTAGGGTGACCTGTTGCCTACATTCATCTTTGTATGAAGAGGGCACTGAGCAAAACTCATGTTCATGGGGAAAGTTGCTTTTTCTAGCCCTGAGGTGGGACATTCTAGAGCCTTTGAAGAACGTACTCCATTTAGTGTTGCCACATCGACTTTGTGCTTAGTGCTTAGTGCTGTCAGTTCATCCACTGGTGGGAGGTCACATTCATGATTATCCTCCCAAGGACTCGAGGTGCAAACTTGGCAGGGAAAAGTATCTACAGATGTCCTAAGAATTATCCCATTAAAGGAGAGTTTGGAATGTGATTCCATGTGGATCATCTGCTGCTAAAATCTTGTTCCAACACCATCAAGTCCTTGGGCAGTAATTGAACAAATATCCTTGAATTTGTTAAGCAGACTGGACTTGCCAAATGCTGTGGCAAGACTTGTGGAGATCCTAAGTCTACTGTGAGTGAGATGCTTAAGCCACATGGCCCATATGTTGCATCTAATTGTGTTGTTGGAGCACACCTTTGAAAATTATGACCTTGACTATACTTTGGATAATTGACCAGGGTGAGGCTGTCAGAGTTGTTTAAACAGTTACCATTTGTAGAGGGCTATCATGTGACTGTGTCGTAATGGACCAGGTACAAATAACATTCCATAACACTGTACTGGTCTTTTTAAAACATTGGGGTGAATCTTAAGAATTCCTGCAGAGAGACTATAGATGCCATGACCTGCCTGCCCTAAGAAACTCAGGTGCCAAGCATCATTTTCTCTTGCCATTTTGATCACCATTCAATGTTTATCTTAGAGTAATCCTTGAAGATGCTGATAATTAAAACTATTTCTCCCATGGACTAATTGGTTGTATTCCATGCCCCCCATGCCTTCTGAGCTTTCTCCCAGTCAGTCCACCTAGAGCTAGTGTAACAAAATTCTGTAGAGTGCATATTTAAAGGTCTCACATTTGTCTTCACAGTTCTAGAGGGCATGGTTCCTACATGTCATGTGTTTGGTTTGGGTCCCCTTCCTAGTTTGCAGAGTCATCTTCTTGGTGAGTCTCCACATAACATTGTAGTTAGAATGAAGGATGGGAGACTTGGCTTCTCTTCTCCCCCTTTTTTTTAATTAGGGCATTAGTTCTGTAGTGATGCTTTTGGTCTCATGATTTCCAAAAGTCGTACTGCCAAGAATTTGGGATGACACAAACATTCAGTCCATCTCACTGTCACGAGGACAAGCTAAGACAAATCATTTTTCTGTATTGTCTTAGAATAATGCTTGCATGTTGTTCTTAAAGATACCTTTCATCTTTTTTCCTTTGCTAGAGAAAGTTGAACAAGACAGTATTAGGTGGATTTGAGAATTTTCAGTCTTGGGATGGCTTCCTGAAGTGATTTTGAATCCAGAAGGGCAGACCTGAGTAGTAGAGTTTAAGGATAGTGCTGGCAGCAGCAGCGGAGCTAGTCTTCACTTGTGTGTGTGCACTTTTTACACAGCATCTCATTCATGGTGTGGCCTATGGGAATGTCCACAATTTAAGTTTTCTATCAATGAGCCCATCATTAGTTGGAGCAGTTTTACATAAGTAAAATTATCTTTTTGAAAAGCTGGGGTTTCTTGGGCTGCATTCTTCTAGCTAGCTGACAGCTCTTGCTTTAACCAATTAAAGTGTATAAAGGGTTAAGAGTTCTTTCCCATCCTTAGGAGACCAATCACTTGTATTTAGTACTCTTATAATTAAAATAAACCTTTGAAGTTGGTTTCCTGGATTCTGTCCATTATGCCAGGCTGAAGTGCCTAAGGAGATGTAGTCTTCATTTTAGTTTGGAAGTGAAGCCTGGTAAAATTTGCCCAATCACCCACCATCTTAACCCACCCAGGAGCCTAGACATGAATGAATTATTACAGAGAGCTTACTTGTAGTATTTAGGTTGTTCAGAGCTGGGCACTTTCTGTCTGCTTGTAACAGAGATAAAGGAGACATTTCTCTCTGTGACCACAGGTAAAATAGAAGAAAGATCTGTTAGAATGTTTTAGTGTATTTTGGCTGGGCGGTGGTGGCACACACCTTTAATCCCAGCACTCGGGAGGTAGAGGCAGGCGGATCTCTGTGAGTTCGAGGCCAGCCTGGGCTACAGAGTGAGTTCCAGGAAAGGCACAAAGCTACACAGAGAAACCCTGTCTCAACCCCCCCCCCAAGAAAGAAAGAAAGAATGTTTTAGTGTATATTCATTGTACAAAACAATGGATTTCATTACATTTTCGTACACAAAAATCATGCATTTTAGTCAGTTTCTTCTCCTTTGCCCTCTTTGCCTCCTCCCACAGGTCACTTCCTCTGCACAAATAGTACATCTTCTACCATAGTCATCATATCTTATATGTATATTTGGAAGTGTAGACTCCACATATGTCAAAAAACCTAATATTTGTATTCTTGAATCTGGCTTGTTTTGTTTAACACAATGATTTCCAATTCCGTCCATTTTCTTGCAAATGAAATTATTTCATACTGTGTGGTTAAATAAGACTTCATTGTGTTGGAGCTTAAGGTGTTAAAATTTGTTAAAATATTAAGCTTGGGAACAACATGGAAGAAGACTATCATGCTAGAGATGTCTGGAGAGGAAAGCTGTCTATTCAACCATTCCTTTTCACTTCTCCTGTGCGTCGTTGCATTTAGAAAGTGATGAGTAAGATGACATGTTTTTCTAAATGTTTTTTGTTAAGTTTGTACATGGATGTTTAAAAATTTTTGCAGGAAAATAGAATTAGTAAAAGGGGGATCTCTCTTTTCTGTCCATGTGTGTTTTTAAGACTATTGTCTTTATCCTAGACTATACAGATAGATTACTGGTCCATTCTGATACATTATGGAAATCTTAGCTTAAACTATATGAAATTACTGATTTTCCTTGGTCACAATGATTGATTGATAATGACTTTGTGGGTAATCATTCGTGTGTGTGTGTGTGTGTGTGTGTGTGTGTGTGTATGTATGTATGTATGTATGTACGTATATGTACTATCTTACTGGAGGCTAGTGAGTTCCTCTAACAAACGCTATTAAATCAGAGCTGGTGAGATAGCCTAGTTGGTAAAGTGCTTGCCAACCAAGCATGAGGACCTGAGTTCTGATGTCTAGTACCCATGTAAAAATCCAGGTATGCTGGTATATGTCCCTAATCCCAGTGCTGGGGAGGTAGAGACAGGAAAATTCCAGGGTTTACTGGCCAGCCAATGTAGAAGTATCACCAAATTCTCAGTCCATTGAGAGACTCTCAAAAAATAAAGTGGGTAGCATATGCACACATATGTGCACACATTGCACATACACCCATAGCAATTAAATCTATTAAAAAAATGACCAAACCAAATCTGTTGTATATAACTGTAAAGCAAACTACCTGCCTCCAAATAAACTACCTTCCCTTTTCTATCATTTTTACAAGTTCACATTTTTCTATTTCTGAATTTCCTTTAAAGGAGGCAACATTACCTAAAACATATCTAAAGCCACCAGGATGTACCAGAATATGGGAAATTTCAAGGGAGCAGTGAATTGAAGTTGAAAAGCATCCCATCCTGTGTGTGCTCATGCTGAAAACAGTCCCAGGCCTCAGGCAGTCATCCTGCTACTGCTGTGATCGCAGAGATGACAGTGGGCTCCACCTTTATGTGTTCCTTGTGATTGAGTTTATTGGAGTTGGACTTTTTATTTCATTATTAGAGTCGGCTGTTTCCGTTAGCTCAGTTTAACTCCAGGTAGTTTTACTTCATTTGTTTGTTTGGTTTTGGTTTTGGTTTTTTGAGACAGGGTTTCACTGGGTAGCCCTGGCTGTCCTGGAACTCACAGACTTCTGCTTGCCTCTGCCTCCTGAGTGCTGGGATTAAAGGTGTGCTCCACCACCACCTGGCAGTTTTACTTCATTTTATAAAGCACTTTAAAAAAAAATTGCTCTAGGAGAAGCATCACTGGCATGATGGACACCAGGTCATGATGCCTTTGAAGGTGCTATATTTGGGAAGTCACTGTGGATTCTTTGGTCTCATAAATGATCAGATTGATAACACCACAATCACCATATATTCTGTATTGTATTTTGAAAGTTAAATTCATTTCACAAGAAACCGTCTGATGAAGGTTGTAATCTGCCATTCTACCTCAGAAAAAGTTCACAGCTTAAAACCAGAATACTATAAAACTATTGATTGAGAACCAAAGTTGACTTTTAAAGAAGTCAAGCATTACCACTGATCTGTGTGTGCCAGGTAACTTTATGTATTTCTTGTTGCAAACTCATAGTGTAGCGCTATAGGTTCAGTTTCCTTTAATAAGCCAAGTGCCTCGGCAGTCGCCTGTCTTGCTTTGCATATGCCTGCTCTGTTCATACCACTCTGCGTTTGCTGTGGGCACAGAACCACACATACGGGCAACTTGCTGACTGTGGTCCTCAGCTCTTTGTGGATAAATCTCCTGGAATGTATTTCCTTTTAAATAGCAGGTCCTACACAGAAACCCAGTGTTTGACTGGCTGATAACATTTTCTAGAACTTTTATGTTTTGTAATTTTGTAGAAATTTAGCAAAATTTTATTCTTCAATGTTGCCCTGGGGATTGTTCTTAAATCCTGCCTTGCTCTCATGCCATGCATGCTGTCTTGTTAATTCTGTCCACTTGGCTTTCAAATGTACCCATCTGCTCCTTCCACTGCCTTGGTCTGAGTGGGGTTCTCTGCTCTCCTTTATCTGGTTTATCATCTGTATTCTGGGTTGCCTAGCTGCCTTTTCCCCATTAAGCCAGAACCACCTGCTCTATATAACCCAGACCCCTTGTATCCTGCCTCGAATCATCCTGTAGACCCTCACTTTACTTTACTCTAAGTCATGAGCTGGGAGTGGAGTAGTAGCAGAGCACTTGCCTAGCATGTGTGGGACTCTGGGTTCTATCCCTAGCACTGCAGAGACACACAAAAGCTGAAGTCTCTGCCTTGGCCTGCACCATCCCACTCATTTCATTGTTGCTGTGTCCTCATCCTAGGTTTTCTCTGCTCATTTCCTGTCTAAATGACTTCCTTTCTGTTTCTGGGACACACTGGTGTGCTCTCACCTCAGGGTCTCTGCCTCGGCTCTTCTGTCCTAGGAATCTTCTCTCTTGCTGCACCCACAGACATGGCTAATGACTTCACCTCCAAGCCTAAGACTTCTCCTGATAACCATCCTGCCTTGTCCTCTACTTTAAAAAAAATTTTTTTTAATATGACACTTGCCAGCTTTAAATTTACTAATTACTTCTTTCATGTTAACTCCGCCGTCTCCTCCATTTCAACTATAAGCGTGGAAATGGGACAGTTGCATTTTACTTATGTGTAGCATGAATCTTAAAAGTTCTTATTAATAAAATCAAACCTCAGCCAGGTATTGGGGTGAACACTGGAAGATCAGAGAGACAGAACGAGCCACAGCTAACCTCACCTGGCAAACTTCTCAGCTGGTCTTGCTTCCTCAGACTGGAAGCCTCTATGTCTTCATATCCGAATGACTCTCAGCTGAACTGCTGCTAGAAGCCTGAATGCTTAACCAGCCCAAATTCTTCTCCAGGCCAAATGCCTACCCAGGCCAAATGCCTCGAGTTTCTTCACGCCTTATATACCTTTCTGCTCTCTACCACCACTCCCTGGGATTAAAGGCTGGTTTACTGGGATTAAAGGCGAGTGTCACCACGCCTGGCCGTTTCCAATGTGGCCTTGAACTCACAGAGATCCAGAGGGATTTCTGTCTCTGGAATGCTAGGATTAAAGGCGTATGCTACCACTGCCTATCCTCTATGTTTAATATTGTGGCTGTTCTGTCTCTGACCCCAGATAAGTTTATTAAGGTACACAATATTTTGGGGAACACAATACCACCACACTTATGGGTATGTTTCATGCTCTCCAGTAGAGCCCAGGGCACAATAGCAGCTCAGCAAATATCTATTGAGTAAATGCTACTGAACGGGGGATTGATGGATGGACCTCTATTGTCCCTTGACCTCAAGTACCTATTGTTAAAAGATCTGATTTAATGCATCTTAAAGCCATTTGATAATATCTTGGATTCAGACCTCACATTTTACATGCCTAGTCATAATGTAAGAGTAAAAATAAAGTTAAAAAACCTATTTGTCATAACCTATTCTGGTTGTTTTGTTCTGTAAATGACAGATTAGCCTCTGCCAACCTATTCCAGAAACCTCCATTTGAGTTTTAGACATTTTCAATTGGGGTGAGGCTCTTTGCAGGAAAGGGCCACTCTAACATTTGTAGAAAAATAATCATGTACTTTTGAATCCACTTCTCTGAAACAAACTGATAAACCCAATAAAAATGTTGGGCATTGTAATTTTATGGAGTGGTTGAATAGTACTGGAGGTCATGGCATCCATTGAGCTCACATCTGTGGCTTCCCTGATTGACCATTTTTTTGTGCCATCTGAGTGTGGGAAAGCTCCAGCACTTTTTCCAAGATCTTTGCAGGCCAAGCCCTGTTCTCTTGGTCATGTCCTTTCTCCTACTTAGGATAATGCAGTTGTCTCTTTTAAGCCTGCTTACTTAAATCCTCTTTGGCTACTCTGCCTACTAAGTACTAAGGTAGGGTAGGATGACCCAGAGAAACAAACGGAGCCCTGCTGCCTTCTGAGCTTTGTATCCCAGCCTCTGCCTGTCCTTTAAGGTCAATCCTGAACCAGTTGAATCAGATGTGTAAAAGCCAGGGCTCTGGCCACAGAAACCCATTTGCTTACTTCTTGCCACTCCCCCACTGTGACCCTTGTTCCAACCAAATCAAAAAACTTAGTACTCCCCAAACACAGCCATGTTACCAACATGATCTCTCGTTAGGTAGCATCGGGCTTCTACATCAGGATTTCTTCTCCAGTGCGCTTCTTGCTGTCCTGCTGAGGATGTCTATTACACATGTGTCTTCCTCCTTTAAGATTGCAAGCCATGTGCCTTTCTTCTGTTTTCTTGCTGTGCTTCAGATTAGATCAGCAACACAACTGTTTGAATTTTCATGTCAAACTCTAATCCCTTAGAGGACAATGGCTGCATCTTTTCATTGTTTTATCTGACCCTCGTGCAAGCCACTGAGTCAGGTCCCTAAATATTTCTTAGACTCATAGAATGTTAGTTATTAGAGGAAATAGGGACCAACAATAAAAACAGACTGAAAAAGGTGGATAAAAGTTTCTAGAGCAGTTTTAACTTTTAAAATATTTTTCTTTTTAGCCTCTAAAGGTTACAATTCAAGTTTTATGTCAATGTACAGTGAGATTAGTTTGGAATAGGGTAGTTACTGTAGACAAAGAGCTTCCAGAAATTTCATTCTTTCTATACGTGGATTTGGCTGAAAGAACTTTTAGGGTGGGTGGACCAGGTTCCTCTTCACTTCCCTTTTACATTTTTCATGATAGCATTAGGAGTCCTTTTGGGAATTATTCTGTGTTTGATACCAAACTAGTTCTGAATACAAGCCTGATAATAAATCTAAAGGCAGACTCTTTCACATGAAATCTGGTAGCTTTCTCTCCAATACAACTCAGGTACATCTCAAAACCAGCATTAATACATTTATTTATGCATTTCCTTAAATATTCTAGAATACCTTCAAGAGCCCCACCTGTATTAGTTCCTTTCCTATTGAGGTGACAAAATACCATGAATGAGAACTTGGGAGAAAAGGGTTTACTTCTCCTTACAGCTTGTAGGCCATCATCTAGTGGATTCTGGGTGGAAACTCCAGGTAGGAACTGATGGAGAGGGCATGGAGGAGTGCTACTTACTGGCTTGTCCTCCTGGCTTGCTTAGCCAGTTTTGTTATAACATCTAGGACTACTGCCCATTAGGATGGGGGGCACTGCTCCCAGACCCTAACTCTAAGGACTGTTCCTTTGAGCACTAAGATTTTACGCTGGTGTTGAAAGGAACATTATAACCTTGACACACATCTACCTCTTGGTACCACCTCAAGTTGTGACAGCGAACAGTATCCCTAGATATTATTAGATATCTGCTGAGGTGCAAAATTTCACTAAGTTGAGAACCATTGATTTAGATCACAGTAATGACTCTGTTACTTGGAGTGGTTAGTTCATTTTCAAAAGAGTCCTCTGGCTGCTATGTTGATAATAGATTGAAAGTGAAGGAAGGTGAAGGCAGGAACTCAGAAGATCATTAGCAAGAGCCTACATGAGGGAGTGGGCACCAGAAATAGACTCTAGATTGGCTGCAGGGTGGTTAGAGTTTGGATATTTAGAATAATGAGCCCTTTTGATGTTCTAATAGACTAGAAACCAGGCATAGTAGAAACAGCTACTAGATGGCTGGTCTAGGAAGGAGATGCAGGTTTGGTGTTTGGGGGACATTAAGTTTGGTCTGGATATGTTATATTGTAATCTTTGACTATTCTGTTTTCTCCCTCTTTGATGTTCATGGATGTTGGTTAACTGCCCCAAGTCACACAACCTGTAGAGAACAAAACAAGGCCATTAAGCTTCTAGAAGCCCCCAAAGACAAAGATATTGCAGTATTTTCCAATCCTGCAAGAAGTTAATTTGGTAATTTTGTGTAAAATGCAATTTTGATTCAAATAAATATAGTAATTTTGGTATAGTAACTTGCGTTTCATAGCTGAAAATATGTGTCTACCTTAAGAAGGAGTCTGTGTAGTAAAACACATCACCTGAGATAGCAGTTTACGCTGTGTGTGCCTCCAAAATTTACATCTGAGCTGATTTTCTAGTGTATGAAGAAGTGGTAATAAGTTTTGAGGGTGGAACTCTCACAAATGGGATTCATCATCTTGTAAAAGGTCTTAAGAAATCATCTCTGCCTTGTTGTGGTCCTTCTAGCACATGAGGACACAATGTTCAAGGCCTCATTTGGAAGTTGAGATCAGGCCCTTAACCAATACCTAGTCTGTTGGCACTCTGATCTTAGACTCAACTTCCAGCATGGTCAGAAATAAGTTTCTACTATGTATAAATTACCAGGCTGTGGAATTTCATTCCTGAAGCGTGCACAGATATACACAATTGGCAGACGAGGTTTGGGGTTCAGTAGAGCTTGCTTAAGCTCTAGTTGCTGTTTTTCGGATTGTCCTGTTCCTGTTTAGTCACACCAGCTGTCTGGCAAGTCAGAGCTCTGTGATGATTTGTGTTTGGGAACACACCTCAGGGCCCTCTCTGGGGATCAACAACCCACAACTGTGAATTGCTTTCCCTGATTCTTGCTGCATGACTGAAGAAGCATCATCCAGGGCCAGGCGATGTTCAACTGTTTTCCTGTGGTGGCCAGGTCTGTACGTAGCCCCCTCAAACATTAAAATTCTTGGACTCTGGGGTGACACTGGCAATTCATCTTGTTCTTCTTTGATTTATATATCAAACTCTTCCGAGTTTTAGCTATCCGTTACCAGACCCCTGAGCCATTACCATGAATATGTTTTCTTGAAATGGATCTTGAGACTTTTGGTATCCTCCCTGATCTAAAAGCACATTCTTTATCTCTTTGTTTATATAATTGTGTGCTTAAACTGTAGTGACTCAGTAAAGTAACTGCAGGCATAGAATCAACAGAGTGAGCCACTGAGGAGGCAGTGGAGAGCTGGGCACCATGAGTGACTCTGTGGGTATTTGTGAAGGTGATAGGAGCCAAGAGGCTACAAATAGCTGCCTGGAGGCCTCTCTGCACTTTTGTTGTGCCCAGTCATAACCTTATGATGTCATAACCTACACTAAAGAGAACACTACTGTCTCTGTTCTCTAAAAACGATTGATGCCAACCAAGAGGTCTTTGGAGGTCTTTGATGGTTTGTCCTTGCTGATTTTTTTTTTCCAGTGCCAACTTCATGGGTGTGTTGACCTGTGCAACTATGCAAAGTCCTGAGCATAGAAGGGCCCTGTGGTTGATTTCATACTCTCCTGTCACCATCTTGAAATTGTTAATAACACAGAGACCCTTATGAACAGTATTCTCAGTAGAATTGGACCACACAGATGAGCGAGTCTTAGCTATAAGAGCAGTCCCCAGCCACAGATCTCAGAGTGTCTAGAAGAAGCCCAGAGATGTACTAGTGTTTTGCAACCTGGGGGCATATGGGAGCAATATGATTGTTAGTGATATGCTAAGTTTAAGGTTAGATCGACCATTGACCTCAAAGAAGGAAGCTATTTCTGAGTGGAGTTTCCACTTTGGATGTCAGCAGAAGAGGAATAACTAGGAATGGCTATTTTTTTTTTTAAGGAGGCTGAGTTGATCCCAAATCTCTCCCCACATCTTTGCTCTAGCTGGCACAAGAGTTACTAGATGGCATATAATGAAGCTTTTGGGGAAGACACAGTGTGCTTGATCAGCAGCGCTGTCCAGGTGAAAGTTAGCTCTGTTCCTTTATTCTTGCAACAAATATTTATTGACTATTTTGTGGTAGACTCTGTGAAGAGGTGGGGAAGGGCACATTTTAATCTCCATCCCCTGCGCAACACACGCCCAAAGCAAAGATCTGAATGCAATAGACTTATTCTTCGGTGATGACAATGCCAGGAAGTAACTCCACACAAAGAAATGAAGAAAGCCCCAAGTAGTATATTCTTTATAGAAATTACCGCTATGTGCAGTTAGGGCCCATCCCACTGGGGACTTCAGGGAGACATGTGAAGCCACACATTGGAACTGCCCCACAGGACTGCATGAGGTTGATTTTCTATCTACTGACTCTAGTCAGTTTGCGGGGAGAGAGCACCTCTGGGCCATTTGAAGCTCTCTTTCCTGTGTAAGAAAGAGCACAGGTGCTGGGCCTTTGACCAGACTCCAGACAGGTGCACGAGAAAGTCATGAGTGAGTGTGAGGTTAGTGTGTGCCAATGGCGAGGCTAGGAAGAGTGGCGGGAGTTGGGGCTGCCAGTTTAAGTTGATAGGCGAGGCCTTTCTAAGGAGCTGATGCTTAAGCAGATACCTGTGTCTTCTCTCAAGGACTGGAAGCAGGGTGGGGAGTTAGCTCCGTGGAAGTAAGAGAATGCATGGGTCTCAAGTCCCATACATGCATACAAAGGCACACACACACACACACACACACACACACACACACACGCACGCACACACGCACGCGCGCGCACACACACACACACACACAAATAGACATAATTAAAAAATAGATCTAGGCATTCTGCAAGAAAATATGATTCTGAAGCCAAATAGAGTGTAACAGAGAAAAGACAGAGATAGTTTGTGGTCCTTTGAAGTGTGCGTTCTTAGAAACAATTTGTTGCAGTACTTGATCATCTGCTGTTACTCTTGGCACCCTCTCATTATTGGGACGCATTTTCATCTGTACTTATCTCTGACAGTCAGAACATTCAACGTTTCAAATGGAAAATCTCCTCTTTTTTTTAAAGTGTAGAGAGCAGTGTCTGCTTGTCCTTATACAGGAGCCTTTTTCTTAAGTGGCAGCTGTGTGTTGTGCTTGTGGTACCTGTGCATCCGTGGTTAACTTGGTTCTTCTTCATGTGGGTAGACAACTGCACGTATAAAGGAATTACTGCCGGCCTCTGAGATGGATGGCTTGGAAAATGTACCGTCATGAAGCCAGGATCTGTGCTCATCCTCAGGACATGCATGTTGGAAGAAGGAAAAGTGACCCCTCTGGCCTCCATGTAATCTCCTCTCCCCAGCATGCATTCACATGGTTTAGTAAAAAAAAAAAAAAAATGTAATAAAAATATAGAAAACAACTGCTTCATTTGGGATTGAGAAGGAACAGAAGCCTTTCCACATTAGAAGCAAGCATGACTCTTTCTTATTTGATGGCATAGCATCATAAGAGTATTGTTTAACGATAAAATGTCTCCAGTGATAAAGTGACTCACTTTGTCTCATTGATATATAGGTGCTTCAGTTAAAATATTGCTATTTTATGAATGTATTTTCCAGCCAAAAAGACTGCTGAATGGTAAATTCAGGAAATCTAGGTATTTTTTTTCTTTCTGTAAAAGTTTCAAAAAACTTTAAAATTAACCTGTTTTTAAATTTTCCTAATTTCAGTTCAAACTGAGTCAGTAATTTCAGAAGTCCGTGTCTCCTGTAAGACTCTCTAACCTTTCAGTGATCATAAAGGAATGTGCATTGGGCCGATTGAGTCCAGGTGATTTTTCTCTGCTTGCTTGTTGGGCAATTGCTTCAGGCATGGTCATTGTACTCACTTGCAGCCTTGCTGTGGGAACTCCTCTGTGGTATAGCCCCAGGGGAGATTCTGAGCCTTGACTTCACTAAGTGAAGTGTCAACAGGATCCTAGGACCACACACAAACAATTGATTTTTTTTTTTTTTCCTGGAAACTCTTTCAGTTTTATTTCACTTGTGATGGTTTCAGTGAAGTGTTCCCCATAGTCTTTGGCATTTGAGTACTTGATATCCGGCTGGAGGAACTGTTTGGGGAGGCTTAGGAGCTGTGGCCTAATTGGAGGAAGTGTGTCACTGGCAGAGGGCTTTGAGAGTTTAAAGACCAGTCCAAGTGTGAGCTCTTCTCCTGTCCCTCTGGAACCATAAGTTCCAAACAAGCCTTTTTTCCATAAGTTGCCTTGGTCATGGTGTTCTATCACAGCAGCAGGAAAGTAACTAATACACTAGTTTTAGGTTTAAAAAAAATGAGGTGGCACACGCCTTTAATCCCAGCACTCGGGAGGCAGAGCTAGGTGGATCTCTGAGGCCAGCCTGGGCTACAGAGTGAGTTACAGGACAGGCACCAAAACTACACAGAGAAACCCTATCTCAAAAAACCAAAAAAAAAAAAAAAAAAAAAAAAAATAAAGATTTAAAAATAAAACGCCATTCTTAGCAAACTGGCAGTTAAATGAAAAATTGCTGTTTCCATCAACTACCTGATTATTTTTAAAGTCGCTTGTGTCCTGTGCTCAGACATGAACCTCTGGAGAACACAATCTTTTCAGGCTCCACATTCTAACAATCTTATGGATTATGCTGATATGTCTAGTCTAGTCTAGTCTCCTTTTAAAAGGAGCCAGGTCTTAACTTCATGTGGTCTGAAGGGTGCCCGCAAGCTGGCAAAACATTGTTTCCGGGTGTGTTGGTGAAATTGTTTCTGGAGGCAATTAGCATTTGATCAGGTAGGCCTAGTCCTGGTTCTCACCTTCACCCTCACATGCACACATCATCCACATTTGAGGGCCAGCGAAGAACAAAAGGGCAGAGGGAGGGTAAACCATGTCTGTGTGAGCCCAGACATCAGTCTTTCCCTGCCCTTGGATTCCACTGCTCACGATTCCTGGACTCTCTGTTAGCTGCCCTGCTTCTCAGGTCTCTGAGCTTGGATCAGATCACATCACTGAGTTGTCTGGTTTACCAGCTTGCAGCAGGCAACCTGGGATTTTTCTTACCCATAACCATGTAAGTCAGCCAGTCTCTGTCTCTCGAGTTCTGTCTGTTTCTGTCTCTTTCTGCGCCTCCCCTCCACCCACAGATGTATGCTTTTTATTGGTTCTGTTTTTCTGGAGAACCTCACCTAGTACTGTCTTGGAAAACTTGCTTTCAGATCATCTTGTTGGACTGTGGATATGAAAGTGTCTTGGAGGAGGGATTGACTGCTTTGGGAGAAAGCAGATTAATTTTTTTTTAAGATAAAATTAGCCAAATGTATTTCTAAATGCAGGCAAACATTTCTTAATTCTTTTCTTTTCTATTCCCCTTCATTTCCCCTTTCCTGTCTTGTTCCTTCCCTTACGGTTTTTTTGAGGCATAGTCTAATTCCCAGGGTGGCCCCAGCTTGGTAAGTAGATGAAAATGACCTTGATCCTCCTGTCTGCCTCTCAAGTGCTGGGATCAAAGTGTTCACCAGCTTTTGTGGCTATAGGGAGGCTATTTTTCAAGGGCCAGGTGAAGTGAGTTTGTGCAGAAGGAAAAAGCTTCTGGCATTTCTACTCAGGTTTGAGGAACTCTAAACTACTTTTTCTCCCAAACTCACAGTTCAGTAAAGTTTACCTCAAAGTTCAGAGGTTCTGGAGAAACTGAATTTTTTGTTGTTGTTGTTGTTTTTGTTTTTGTTTTGTTTTGTTTTTATCTAGTAGAGGGAACATGAATTGCTTAAGACTTCAAATAGAAATTGCTGAGCCTTGCTCAGTTGTGTACAAAGCAGAGGTTATAGTTCTAAATATTAGAGGCTCTCCATGTTCAGGAAGAGATTGTAGAAGAAATTCAAGTAATTAGAGAGGCAAGCAGAGCCCTCTTCTCCTAAGTGACAGACTCTGAGACGAGCAGAGGCCTGGAATAGCAGTGGTCCCTACAGAGAACTTTTTGTGTAGGCAGAGTCCAAAAGCAATTGAAACAAGTTTGCACTAATGACTTTGGGGAACAGAGTGCCCTCTGAATTGAATAGGAGGGCCAATATTCCAGGGGTGACCTCTAATTTGCAATTAAAATAACTGTTGACTATGCAAATGCACCTGGGTTGCAAGATTGTGTAATGTGGGTGCTGTTCTGTGAATTTATCTTGGTCTCTGGATAGAGAAAAGGTTTCCTGTGCTCCTTGCAAACACATTATTACGTGGCTATTGTTTTCTTGATCGTTTATGTTCCTAGATGAATAAAGTGGGGTTTGGTGTTCAGAATCCAGCATCTGAGGGATCAATCCAAGAATAAAAAGACAATGGCCATTGTTATTCAAACAAAGGTCATGAAAAGTGCTAGTCAGAATACTTCTCTGACCTGTGCATTTTATTGGCACCTTCCAATACTGGTGTCACAAGGTTGGCGATGGCTGGCATTACATTTAATAGGTAAGATCTTGGTAAGTGGAGGTGTTATTTTAGAAAGATCCATTGGGTTGTAGTTCATGATCTGATTTCAAGATTGCAGGTATGGTTCTGATTTGAATTTAAACTTGTATTTCATCAATTAGATACAGCAACAAAGCTGTTGTAGGGAATATAAGATGTTAAGAAAGAAACATTTACCACAGATAGGAAGTAGTTTATTTACAGAACTCTTGGCCCATTGAGGTAATTTGACATGACTGGAGCAGAAGTAATAAGAGGACCATTGGGTCTGGGTTACTCCAGGAGCTTGAAGAAATCCTGGATGCTTTTCAGGACTGAGAACTTCATGTCTCTCTAGTTTTCTCCCAGTCACCTTGTAAATGGAACTTGGCTGTGTCTACCCCACAGCTCAATGGCTACCTGTTCATAAGTTCCTAGGATATACGATGTCCCATGTTACAGCTGCCACTTGGATGTGGCCGTTTGGCATTCAGAATGAGACCAGTTCAAGTTGAGACGTGATTCCAGGTTAAATTACACATCTGGTTTCAAAATTGGAATAAAAAAAAAAAAAGAACTTAAAATCTCATTACTAATTTTCATATGTAGTACTCATTCAGCTAATACTTTAGATATATTGGGCTAATGAAAATTAAAATGGATTAATTTTACTTGTTTTTTCTTTTTCTAATGTGATAACTAAAATTTTTAAACTTACACATATGGTTCACATTGTTCTTCTGCTGGCCAACACTGGTCTAGAGGAGCCTGGTACCTCTGTAGGACTTTTCTATAGAAAATACATTATCAAAGCTCCCTGTCATAAACAGGAATAAAAACAAAACCTAACACCATCTTAAGAGTGCTTCCTTGTTTGAGATCTGCCTTCCTTCAGTAGGACATTGTGTGAATGAGTTTAAGACTGAGTACTCCTGGTAGATATAATAGGTCTCCACAGGTGTTGGCATAGGCTCCAGTTTTTACATTATTTATATCTTTATTTTGAATTTTCATCATATTTTATTACTTACACAATTTATCCTTTCTCCATTGTAGACAAAAAATATGCAAATGCCACAAATTTTGTCTGACTGCATTGAAAGCTCACCTGTTTCAAATTAATGCACAGAGCACAATTACTAATAAGTAACTTCTAAAAACCTGCTCTAAAAACAGAGGTAACAGTTAAATAAAATAAAACAGGTATTATTATAATTAGTATTTCAATAATTCATATAGTATTGGAAAAACAAAATGAGAGAAAAATCAACTTTCACACCTGAATCAAGTCCCTCATATACATACTATAAATCTGGATTTTATTTTTTTATCTCTACAACTTGTTTTGGACCTGTGTAACTTCTTGGAGAAAGTATGTTTTTCAAACATGTCTTCCATATTATATAACACATTATTCTTAGATATGTTCCATAAGACAAAAATGGAAAAAAAATGTGGACCTCATATTATTCAAGTTTCCTTTGTTATATACAATATTACTTTGTTCTGAGTCAGCACCTGCTGACAATTATATAAAAAGCAAAGCTTTATCTAAGGAGTGCCTGTGTGTAAAATACATTACCTTAGTTCAAAACAAATACAATAAAAGCACACTGAAACAAAAAGAAAATCACAGAGTGCACCTTTGGTCAATATTTATCTTGCTATAATAATAAAAGAAAGAGGGAAGGGTTTACATTAATTAAATGGTTTATAATTACTGGCTTTCCGTGAAGAAGTGGAGTTAACAAAGTAAATTGATTCTTCCTGGTTCTAAGTTGTCAGGGAGTTATTGAAGGGAAACTGTGGTCCTATTTCTGTAGCAGAACTAATGTGAAAGGAGAATGGAAATTAAATAAGATCAAGATGATTTAGCTAGCAGCTTCAGTCTCCTGAACGATTGCATGTAAGATGCAAATAACTGGAGGGCTTTGTGCTAGTAAATAGAGTTCTGATTTTCAACTCGGAATGGATACTGCGTTTGTTCTCTTAGCATAATGGAGGATGAGACAGAAAGATGTAGTGGGCCCATTGATTCATGCTGCTTAAAATTAAAGTCCATTAATGTTGTTAAAATATCCCCGAATAGTCTGAACTTTTTGTTTGCTCCTTTTAGTGCTTTAAGTTTTACTTTATCACACCACAGAATTATAAACAGGGAAGTATATTGGGCCTGTTTGGGGAAAAGCAGGATGTGAAAATGTATGTCTTTACCTTTCTCCTGTGCTCATAGCCCATTAGTAGTGGAGAGTTTTATTCATTCATTTACCAAGCACTTATGTAGTACTGTAAGGGGGGTGGGAACACTGTGTAAGTAGATTTGAGAATAAGCCTAAAGAACATTATCTGAGATATTTGAATCCAAATAGATATGTTTAGTGTCACATCTCTAGTGCCACCCCAAGAACCACGTTAGCAGGGCACTAGCTATTTCTGTCACTCTTGGACCTCAGATTGCAGGAACCCAGAGGTCTAAAGAGAAGTTACCCCTCTTATGCAATAGTGGTACAGATGTTATGGAAGTAACCAACCAACCACTTTTTGATTGGATTTAAGGCTACTCTATGAAATGGAATCCCATGCCTCATACTGTTAATGACTTAATGAGTCCACGAACCTGAGACTGGATAGGACGTGGGCTCTAGAGGAAAAACTACTACTATCATTCTGCAAAATGAACATAGCTATAAAATGACTCCTAATGACATATTTCTATACCCATAGATCGTTCACCTCTCAACAGAAAAACTTTTTGCAGTAGATGATAATGAACATAGAGATCTACACCTGGACAATATGCAGAGAGTTAGGGATTTTGGAGCACTAAGCCCTATATGGGATGTCTGTATCATACTTTGTTTCATATATGGAAGAGGAGGTGGAAAGATTTTAAGAGCCAGAGGTGGTGGATGTCTCCAAGGAAACAGTGTTTTCCAGACATAGCAAGACTGATACATGTATAAACTCAAGGAGACTGTGACAGCATGCACAAGTCCTATAGAAGTTCAAGCCAGACAAAATCCCAGCACAGAGCAGAGAATGTTGACACAAAGTCCCACCCACTAGCCATGCAGCTATTTGCAATTAACAGCTGCTGGGATAATGAAAATCAGTTTTCTTCAATGTAATCACACTGAGTATATCAACCACACTCCAGGGCAGACCTCATACTCAGGAGTAGTTGGCCAGCACAAACGAGACTCTTTGGTCAGGGTCTCTCTCTCTCTCTCTCTCTCTCCCCTCTCCCTCTCTCTCCCTCTCTCTCCCTCTCTCTCCCTCTCTCTCCCTCTCCCTCCCTCTCTTCCCCTCTTTTCCCTCTCTCCCCCTCTCTCCCCTCCTCTGTGTGTGTGTGTGTTTCTGAGACAGGGTTTCTCTGTGTAGCTCTGGCTGTCCTGAAACTCGCTCTGTAGACCAGGCTGGCCTCAAACTCAGATATTGGCCTGCCTTAGAGATTCTTTCTTACAGCAGTAGGCTCAAACTCAGGACCTTGTACATGCTAAGCTAGTGCTCTACCACTGAGCTATAACTCAGCCCCTTTGTTTTTTGTTTTTTGTTTTTTGTTTTTTTTTGGTTTTTTGAGACAGGGTTTCTCTGTGTAGCTTTGCGCCTTTCCTGGAACTCGCTTGGGAGACCAGGCTGGCCTCGAACTCACAGAGAGCCGCCTACCTCTGCCTCCCGAGTGCTGGGATTAAAGGCGTGCGCCACCACTGCCCGGCTTGTTTTTTTAAGAGAGAAAAAGAATATTAAGTTGGTGGCTGGGTGGGAGAGTGGGGAATCAGTGAAGAATTGAAGGAGAAGAAATTATATTGTCAAATATACTATATGGAAAATTTAAAACAATAAAGAGAAGTTATTCAATGTCATTGATAATTATGGTTTCTCTGGCCCTTCAAAACAATATGCATTTCTTTACAAACATTATTTACTTTACTACCTTGAAACACTAGGTTAACTTCATAAAAATGTTTTTCTTAACTGTTAATATTTTTATCTTCTAAATTATTTGTGTCTCTATGTGTGGGTATGTACTCACGAGTGCATATGCCCACAGATGCCAAAGATGTTAGATCTGGAGTTATAGTCAATTGTGTGCTGCCTCATGTGGGTGCTGGAACTGACCTTGCATCCTTAATCACTGAGCCATCTCTCCAGTCCCACAAAGAATGGTTTTAATCTTGACATCATCCTTCACTTTCTGAGAGAAAAGAATAAAAATCTGTATTCGGAAGTGTTGCTCTTCTACATTTTTGTTACTTCAAATAATTTATACAAGTGTGTGAAACTTTTGAAATTATATTTTACTTACTTTGTGTCTTATCTCTTCATGCAAGGTGGGTCATGTTCTTGACTGCATTAATTTTTTCTATTTACATTTCAATCAAGCTGTTTATCCATTGTTAATGCATTCATCTGGATAATTCCATCATGTTCAGCTGACACCAGTCCATAGGGAGTATTATTACACCAAAGTCATTAAGGGCAGAGGAGAGAAAAGGACATTCTGATTTTGATCTTTATTCATAATGAGAACCTCTTCCTCTTTGATATACAGCAAATGTTCCAAGAGTTAGTTATTGAAAGTGTTGTCTGGCTTCTTACTTTCCGTTTCTATTCTTCGAAGATCAGATGCCCTCGTTGAGCCAGCCTCTGAATCCCAACTTCTTAGAGATCCACATTAAACTACTTACTGCTTTTCAGACTAAGTGGATGTTGCTTCTTCAACTTTTTTGCTGCAACTTTTCAACTTTGAAGTAGTTTGTCTTCCTTACATTCCAATTTCAGTCCAGTAACCAGTCCTGATGTCTCTGTTCAGACTGTGTACTGAACCTACAACTTTTCAGCTTATAGGCCATGACCATCACTGGCCAAGCTACTCTGTTGAGTTGTTTGGGCTATCATAGTAACTGACTGCTATACTGCTGTCATTCTCAAGCTAAGTCCTTTAAACTGTAGGTTAAATCACGTGACTGTACTGTTGAAAGCATGTATGACTTTTTGTTTAGCCAATAGAGACAGTGACCACATGTCCACGATGTGACTTTAACCTTTCTGTTTTTATGTCTTCCTTTGTTGATTTGCTCAGTATTGCAAAACATACCGTGCCCTCAAGACCCATGCACCTGCTGAACTATGGTCTGGAGCCCTCTTCCATAGCTCCATGAAATGCATTCCTGTCCTTTGAGGGTTTTGCTGAGATGTTACTTTGTTACACTATTCCGGGGGCCACTACTTAGAGTAATAGCCACTAACTATCCTTTTAGCTTGTAGGAACACAATAAATATTTGTTGGGTGAATTAAATAGCTATTTTTCATGGAAAGGCGTTTAATTTCCTGTTCCATCCATAGAGTAGATAAGGACTTTATAAATTAATCTTAGTGGCAGAAAATGAGACACTATCTCCACAAAGTGGTAGTGAGTCAGGCATAGTTAAAAACTCCTAAGTCATACATTTGGTGTTCTTAATTTAAAGTATAAACTGTGTCAACACAAGAGTCAAGAACTTGTTGAAAATGGGAAATGTCCATGGCATAGGTTAAGTTGTAATCAAATCATTAGTTTTTATAAATTATACTGTGGCTGGCTGGAATAATTTTGAACCTCAGTTTTATAAAATACCAGATAATCCTTTGTGTTAAGTTTAAATTATTGGTGTACTTAGAAAACTGCCTTAGATTATGAAATGTGTGTTGTGTGTATTATATAGTTATATTATTATTGGTTTACTATGCTAATGAGTTTGACTATATTGGAATTATTTCATACCATTTAATATAAGATTTTTGTGATTATATAGTTGTAGGTATGTGGATATTATTTGTAGACATGAATGAGTACATATATGGAAAGTTGTAGAAAGAATTTTTCTCCTAGTTCCAGGTCATCTTTATATTTCAACTGTGTGGATTTACTCAGGTCTTTGCTTAATCTCCAAGACAGAGAGACTATGGTAGTGATTTAAAAATGTAGCACTCTGAAATAGAGTAGATCTCAATGATTCACACTTTTTATACCACATCAAGAGATCATATATCTATTTTTATGTGTATATATATTATACACACACATATATGTATATACACACATATACGTATATATAATATATACATATATATACACTATATATGTATATATATATATTCGTGTGTGTGTGTGTGTGTGTGTGTGTGTGTGTGTACTTACCAGTGGAAGTCAGAGGCAGACACTGAGTGTCATCTTCTATCTCTCTCCACCTTTTTTTGAGACAGCATCTCTCACTGTACTTATGTTACCAGCAATTTTTTGGAGCCCCATCTGGAGTGCTACATGTTACTAGGGAAACTGAGGTTCTCATTCAGTGTTTTAATTCCTAAGAATGAGCTTAGAAGGAAGCTTGAGAACAATGTTATTAGAGTTTAAAAGAAAAGTCACAGAGTAGGCAAGATGTAAATCTTGGCAGCTACCCAGAGTTGCTCAGCTCTGTAGCAACTGCACAGAGGTGAATTTTCTGTGAAGGAAAAAAAAATATGTTCTTTCATTAAAAGGATAATTATTCCTCCCATCTCTTTAGCATGGTGGTAAATGAATTTGCCTTTGTGATTCGTGGTCCCTTGGCCAGGTAGGTGACTGGCCAGCCCAATTGGAATGTTAGGTCTCTATCCAGATGCAGATTTATCCTTTTGTCTAGGAGGAAATAGCTTTCTCTTTGTGGGCCTTCAAGTCTATACAGTACTTGGAGCTCATTGTTGTATCTGGGTGTCTAGTCTGCAAGCCTCTGGGATCTACTTTTTTCTGTCTCTTAGGAATGAGGTTATAGACACATGCCACCACACCTGACTTTAACATGGTTGCTTAAGATGTGAACTCAGGGCCTCATGATGGTGCAGTAAGAATTGTACCTATATAGACATCTCCCAGCTGTCACATATAACATGATTAAAATATGAAGGAACTGTACATCCTAGACAGTAGTACTCAATGGGTGAGGATGCAGAACACATTATTGGGAATTCAAAATAATAGAGCTACTTTGGAAAATACTTTGGTGGTTTCTCATGGTTAAACATATAGACATCTAATCAAGAAGAGGCACTTATGGCTATTTATTTAAATGCAATGGAAATGTCTGTTTAAGCCCAAACCTTTCACTTATATTTACATTAGTTCTTTTATGAGCATCAGAAAGTAAAAGCACCCTAGATATCTTTGGATGAAGAAATGAAAAAACAAACTGTGCTGTATCCAATACAATGAGTTAACTACTTAGCAGAGGAAACAAATCAGCTATTGATGAATACATTATGTTAGATAAGTTACACAGTGCATTATGTTAGGTTAAAGATCCTTGAATTAGTCTAAGAGGATTTACATCTAGGAAGAGAAAGGAGTTGAATGATTGGTATGGGAATTAGGGTGGTGGACATGACATAAAGGAGCAATACGAAGTTGTTTGGGCAGCAGAGGAATTGTTTTATGACTTAATTGGTATGATATGAGTGTATACATTTGGCAAAAACTACAGAACTATATCAGAAAGAATGAATTTTATCATATGAATGCACAATAATAATTATTCTCTTGAATTTATTATCTTTATCATTAAAACTATTCTGCATTAAAATCTAGGCTTTGATGAGCCCTGAATGTTCCTAGTGGGAGAAAACATCTAAGTACTTCTCCATTTCATTTGATTTCAGTTGCTGTGGTTCCTATAGTGACTTAGTCCTGCTTCAGGTATTGCTTGTCTCAGGCTGCTTGACTGATTTTGGAAGCAGCAACAAGGGAACTCTTCCCATGCTGTTCTAGAAGCTGTTGCATATCCCTGAAGCCCCATTCTGGCTGACCAGCTTGTATCAGCAGAAATGATGCTGGTAAAGACTGGGGCCCTTTATGTGTTTGAACCATACCTAAAGCAGCTGCTTAAGTTCCTACCAAGACCCACATAGTGGATAGGGAACAAAATAAGAGCTGGCTGCTATCTATCTATGCATTTCGGCCCTTCTTTGGGTATCTGTTTTGGTGGTCTGGTACTAGTAGCTGTCTGTGTTCTTGGCTTTGAGATGTTTACAGTAGTCAAGTGCATCAGTAAAAAGCAAATTATCATTGGGACCCAGTGGGTCAGCTCATGATATATACTCTCTCATGGTACAGATGGTTGACCAACTGTGTGTGGCACAAAATCAAAGCAAAACAAAATAAATCATATAAATACCAATCTAAATTTAAATAGCAAGAGAACTTCAGACTTTGGAAGGTGCTGACAGGCTGTGCCATACTCAGTATTTTTCTCAGGATGGAAGACAGCATTTATGCTTGTGAAGAATATGTTCATAGAGAATCTTGAGGCCATGGCTTTGTGGTTTTCTATGTTTCTAGATTATTTTGGATCATATGCCTCATGTATTTTATGTGCTTCCACTCTGCACCTGTCTGAAGAATCTGTAAACTTAGATTGAGCATGACACCCGTTTCCTAGCAGCGTATTAGAAGGGAATCACAACAGACTGAAGCGAAACAGTTGGTTTTTTTGTTTTTGTTTTTTGTTTTTTTTTTTTTTTTCTCTCTGGCATTTTTCTGGAGCGATAGCTCTTGAGTTTTCCATGTTACTATTCTTAGTTTAATTTGCACCGATCATTTTCTGCATCCTCGTAGTGATTTGACAGCAGAAATAAAGGAGTAGGGGAGGACTGTAATTGAATACCCACTCCAGGCAGCAGGCATGCCATAGTCCTGTCTTGTGTACTATTCCATTTAAGTTTACAACAATGAGTTTGGTAGATAATTTTGCTGCTTTGCAAACAAGAAAACTAGGTTCAGGAGAGGTTAATTGACTTATATCCTCAAAGATAGTTCACTCTCACTCCCAAACCCATTCTTTTTCTACTCCCCAAGGCTCTGTTTTGGAATAATGTTTTCTCATTTCATTCTCACTTGCAAGGGGGATGGTGAGTACTCTGGTCTTTTGAGATTGAGCCCTGGAGCTTCTGCTCAGACCTGGTTGCTTCCTGTTTTACTTTTCAGTTCCCAGGAGATTTGGCCTAATTCTATATATTTTTCTGAGCTTCTATCATATACTCGATCACTGGTTTTCTTTTCCCCAGTGACTGTGTCACTTCCAAGGCTGACACAGCAAGCTCACAAGGCTCTTTTGTATTAGTAATGCCTATCTCCAGTTGCCATAGGGAAATGGGAGAGCATGGGGAAAGACCTGACAGAGTCACAGAGGCTCAGCAAGTTAGAAATCTTAGTCCTTGAGCCCAGCTAACATACCTTCATAATGCCTGCAACTCTACTTGTGTGCTGTTTCTAAAGAGGCTAGAAATCAGTTCCCTTAAACAGAACTAAAGAAAAACAAAAACATTGAAACTGCAATCCAGTGCAGATTAAGGTTGATACCACCAGTGTTATTCTCTGTAGGCATCATCACATTTTCTGGTGGCTATCCATGATTTAAGGTTTTCATTATGAAGCATTTCTGCAAGAGGCTTCCAGCAAGAAAGATGTGTCAACAGTACCGGTGATGTGCCATACTGAAGGGCTTTGAGGAGTGAGTGCCCTGCTGCTTAGTACATGACCAACTCACGTGTGAACATTGACTATTTCAAATGTGGGTAATTTGAATTAATAGATGCCATATAAAGTTCACACTAGATCTCAAAGTCTTGGAGTCTAACAAAAACAACAATAAACTGTCTTCATTTTTACATCAGTTACATGTGCATTGATTATATGAAAATATTTGGCAGCTAGTGGCTTAAATATATTCTAGAAATTAAACTCATTTTATTTAACCTTTGTTGTTTTGCATTGCTGGAGGTTAAACCTCAGGCTTTGAGCATGCCTTAAGCAAGCAAAGCAAGTGCTTCCTTGTCTTTTCTAGTTTCCCCCATTGGTAATAGCTTTAAAAATCACAGAATAGAAGCACAATTGTGAAACTCATATAATTGACTGAGCTCATCAGACCTCACAGTTTTACATGTGTGTTCAGTATAGCTTAATCACCCGTGCAGATCCATGGGCTACCACCACAGACAAAACCCTGAGGACTTCCATTGTGTAGGTCTCTGGTGCTGCCATTTCCTAGGATTCATGGCCAGCTCCTTCTCTCTTCTCTTTCTCAAGAAGAATCACTAATTTGTGCTTCATCTGTATAATTTTTGTTATTTCAAGTATGTCGTATACATGGGATTATATAATAATGTATGTTCTTTTGTGGTTAGCGTCTCTTGCAACACTCCCTAACCTTCATTTTAGCTGTTGTTAATCAACAGCCCTTTGTTTTAACACTGAGTAGAATTCTATCTTCTTTGTATATTTGTAGTGGGATGTTAGAAAGCTTAATATTGTGTATGTAACTTGCATTTGTGGTCTTCCTTGTGTCGGTGGTTGGACAGCATTGGTTTCAGAGCTTGGTGATTGGAAGTCATCCAAAATGCATTTTTTCAGTGATGTTCTGGCATTCCAATGTTAAGTGGTATGTTTTTGTTTTGCTAATTGTTAAGCAGGTTATTTGGAGATGAATGAGGCCTTGCCAACCATTTGAAGAGAATAAAATCATACCAGTGTCCTTCCCAATCCCTTTCTCTAGCTTGTAGCATGAGCACTTGTGTGTGTGTGTGTGTGTGTGTGTGTGTGTGTGTGTGTGTGTATGTGCATGTATGTGCATGTTTCAGTAAAAAAAAGCTAGGTTTTTGTCCACAAAAGAAACTTCATAAGGTTAGACAGCAGGAAGAGATATTTCATATAGTCTGCCAGTGGTATTCAGAAGAGTAGTTTGAGACTAATTAAGTGGCTCATATATATCATAGATTTTTACCACCCCTTGGGAACTTAAACTTTCTTTTTTTTTCAACTCAAGCTTCAAAAAGAGATCAGCTCAGTGAGCTTATGGTAGAGGCAAGAAGCAGGACACAGGGACGCTTCAGAGCAGATTAGAACTGAGTAACAGATAAAAGATAATACCATTTTCAATTAAAATTGCCTGGGGAAATTAGGTAGGCAGAGAATAATTACCTGGATTGGCAAGCATCCAGGCTTCTGAAACTGAGACCCTGCTGGAATCTGCTTTGTGGTTCACTGAGGATCACGGGAAGCCAGAAATGTTTCATTTATATGTCATCTCAGACAGACGTGAATGTTGTACTGCATTGCATGGTATTTTAAGTCAAATTATGTAGCTTGAAACCCCGTAAAAAAACAAAACCACAAAAAAGCAATACCATAATACATCAGATGAAAGCAAGATTTCTCTGACAAAATAAATTTGTGTTTCTGTGATTTCTGCTGATAGCCAATAAGACACAGGAACTGAGGTTGAATAGTAGAAAGTGGTGATGCCCAACTAAAGGATAGTTCTAGCTCTCACTGCTGTGTGCAGAGGGCCTCCGGATGCTAATGGTCCTTGATTACAGTCACTGAGTCAATACCACCTGACACACAGACTTGCCTAGCCTAGTGGGGGAAGTGAGTCACCCAGAGCACATCCACCTGGAATGCAAATGTTCTGATTTACTGCTGTGCTCCTCCTCACAGCTCCTGCAGTGACTCAGTACTACCAGCTCTAAGCAGCTGAGCTTGGGGTGCTTCCTTGGGGTCTGTGGTACCCGGGCTTCTGTCGCCATGCTGTTCCCACTGGGGCTGGGTGTGATGAATGGAAAAAGAAATGAAGTTACTGAACTGGGGGTCCATGATCTTCTCTGTAATGGTAAAGGAACACAGAGGCTTTTTAACCTTCCCTCTAGGGCTAGCTTTTACTGTATTCCCATTTATTCACAATTTATCAATTCAGCCTGAGGCATAATTGACGAGGATTTGTATGGAACAAAATTGGGAGAGATGGCTCAGTGGTTAAAAGCAATTGCTGCACTTCCAGAGGACCCAAGTTCAGTTCCCAGCACCTACATATCAGCTCACAACTGTCTATAACTCCAGTGTCAAGGTAGCCCCAGTCTATTCTAATCTCTGAGGGCCCCGAATACATGTGGTGCATATATATGTATATATAGATATATACATATATCTATATATATAGAGAGATATATCTCACACACATAAAATAAAATAAACATATTTTAAACATTTAACATGCTAATGGCTAATGGATATGTGAAACATACTTTTAACCATTTTCCTACTTTTACTTTATTATTATAGTGGCATATATGTTATCTGTGAAATTTCTAGTAACCAACTTAGTTGGATGAAAAAGTAGTCAAATTAGTTTATAATCTCATTTAATTAAAAAAAAAAGCTCATGTTGTTATTTGGACTCTGTGTTAACAAAACAAATGTACCCCCTCTGCACACATACAGATGTTTTCTTTTCTTTGTATATCTGTGTTTTTTTCTTTCTCTCCTTGTATGTGCTCACATGCTTCTTTTAAAGAGTTTCAGTTTTCTTGGCATCTAGTTTCTTAACATCTAAGATAAAGGAGAGCAATTTCTCATATAGGTTTAGAACTTGGTGCAGTGAGTGCATTCTTCGGGTTGGGGTCATTCCTGGGGGGAGGTGACTGAAGATCAGAACTCTGCCTTCAACTTTGAGTAGTTTATCTGTGATCTGGGAAGGGCCCAGCCCATTGTAGTGGTGCCATCCCTGGGCTGGTGGTTCTGGGTTCTATAAGAACACAGGCTGAGCAAGCCATGAGGAGCAAGTCAGTAAGCAGCGCTCCTCCATGGCCTCCGCATCAGCTCCTGCCTCCAGGTTCCTGCCCCTCATGAGTTCCTGACCTCACTACTTTTTTTTTTTTTTATGATGATGATAAACTGTTATGCAACTGTGAACGAAATAAACCCTTTCCTCCCCAAAGTTGCTTTTGGTCATGGTGTTTCATTGCAGCAATGTAATCCTAACTGAGACAGCCAGTTAGCTTTTCTTGTGACATCGCTTACTATCATAGCCTGAGATGCACAGATAGTAGATGTATGGCGGGCATAGGGGCAATGGCATAATTCTGAACTCCATGACTCCCAGACTTGGTGTGCATGTCCTGCATAATCCTACACACACACACACACACATACACACACACACACACACACAGAGAGAGAGAGAGAGAGAGAGACAGAGAGAGACAGAGAGAGACAGAGAGAGACAGAGAGAGAAGCAGATTATTGGTCAGAGCCTCTCAAAGGGAAGGAAGCTGGATTCCAATTTGTAAGACACCAAACATACAGCCCTGTAATGGTGTCTGACCAATCCAGGAACTAGTAAATGTGTTTTAAGTCACTGTGTTTGTGGCAATTTGTTAAGAAGCCACAGAAAATGAATACATGAAGGAAACCTGACAAAGGAATCTGTGTTGCTAATTGTAAAGCTCTTACCATTATTTCAAGTTTCGAAGAAAAAAGCCTCCATGCAATACCTCCCCCAGCCCCTGTGAAGAAGCCCCGGTGCTGTACTTCGGTGCGGTTACCCACTGCCAATGGCAGATGAAGGGGCTATTACACTTCTTGGCAGCATTTAGGATGTTTTCTCACACTGGCAGTTTTAGACTTAGGGAGGGACATTTGGAAGACTAGAGGCTCTCTGGGTAGGCATTTGCTGCATGGTGGCAACAGGATAGGTGGAGTGGGAAGGTAGAGTCCCTCCCTTCCTTTCAAGCTCCCAATAAACCTTGCTGAAGAGGGCTGCATTTAGAGATCCCTAATTCCAGGGTTCAGTGATGACGTGGGCTTGGCACAAGGGTAGCAGAGTGGGGACCCAGAGGTAAGCGGTAGGAGGGTGCTGTAGTTTTGTGTCTGTGATGGGCTTAGTGTCTGGTATGTGGTATGAGGTAGCAGGCCACCTTCCTTGTTTTGCCTGTGAGTCCACATGTTCTTGTCTCTTCTCATTGAGTATTTAATGTACAGCAGGATTTGTTCTTCTAGGATCAATACAATATTGGGATTTGGGCATTTTGTTTAACTATTAAGTTCCCTCTTACATTGTAGGAAAACATGTTTCTTCTGTTTTGAAAGGCACAGAGAGCGGGCACACAGGCAGTCCTGATATCCGTCCCCCTGGCCCATCTCACATTAACAGCACTTCTTTTTCTAGAGACCACATTTAGCCCTTCAGTGCCCAGATTTATACTCTCTGAATGAGAAGGCTGACAGGTGGGGCTATCACTCCCAGACCATAACAGGGTCATGGTATGCCAGTACTGGAATAGCTTGTGATTGAGCTGGTCTATAAGGTGTTTAAGACACTGGTTTTCCCATGTGCTGCCGTCCTATGCTGGGGTCAGAGGGGAAATAGAGGGAAGGTAGGAAAATACATGTCTCGTCTTTAAGTCTTTGTTTACAAAATGATAGATCTGGCAGGGTAATTAATTGATGAGCTTCTTAGGATCTAGGTTTGTTTCTTAGCCCCAAGAAGCAGAAGAGAGTTATGAAGTTTAATTTCTCAGCTCTGGATGGACCACTTAATTATTTATTCCATTCCACAGCAGTTTTTTTTTGAGATCCTATTAATTGCCAGAGCCTGTGTTAAATGCAAGAGATGTAGATGATGGTTTTCAGTACATACATAATCCTTATCCTCCCGGCAGCTACAGTCTCATATTCATATACAATTACAAACATACATGTAATAGAAAAAATATAGTATGTTCCATGAGGGAGGTAGCACCATCAAGATTAACCCTGATCAGGGTAGCCATGTATGAGCAACCCCAGTGTTGTCTAGAGCCTGGCATTTGTGGGATACTGAGTATTTCTTCTTCTTAGTTTTCTCTTATAAAATAGGAATCATCATAGTACATCATTTCAGAGTTTATGTGTGAGTTCTGTATCTTTGTTTTAGTGAGAGTTCCTATTGCTGTGATAAAACACCATGACCATAAGCAACTCGGGCAGGAAAGGGTTTATTTTGCTTACACTTCCACATCACAGTCCATCACTCAGTTGGGCAGGAACCCAAAGCAGGAACCTGGAGGCAAGAGCCCATGCAGAAGCCTTGGAAGAGTGCTGCTTATTTTGCTTCCCATGTCTTGCTCAGCCTGCTTTCTTATAGCTCTCGGTACCACCTACCCAGGGGTGGCACCACACACAGTGAGCTGAGTCTTTCCATATCTATAACCAATCAAGAAAATGCACCAGCCTTTCCCATAGGCTGATCTGGTGGGAGTATTTTCTCAGTTGAGGTTTCTTCTTCCCGATGATTCCAGTTTGTGTCAAGTTGTCACAGAACTAGCCAGCACTGTCGTGATTCAATTCAACCTTACGGTATGGCTTCTAGTAAGTAGTCACTTGTGGCTAGAGTTTTCCTGCCTGGCCCACGGTCAGGATAAATCTCTTTCACCTGCCAGTCCCACAGCCACTCAGACCCAACCAAGTAAACACAGAGACTTACATTGCTTACAAACTGTATGGCCGTGGCAGGCTTCTTGCTAACTGTCCTTACATCTTATATCAATCCATTTCTATAAATCTATACCTTGCCACATGGCTCGTGGCTTACCGGCATCTTTACAAGCTGCTTGTCCTGGTGGCGGCTGGCAGAGCCTCCCTCTGCCTTCCTGTTCTTTTAATTCTCTCTGTTAGTCCCGCCTACACTTCCTGCCTAGCCACAGGCCAATCAGTGTTTTATTAGCAACACATTTGCCATACAGAACATCCCACAGCAGTCACTAAATCCATAAATTCCATGCATGCAGCACTCTACATTCTCTAATTCTGTACATCACATTAAAATGGAATGTTTCCATGTATACTTTGGGGTGAATTCCATAGTTTTCTAAATTTCACCTTTAAAAGTGGTATGTCTTCTGGTAAAAATAACATATAACAGTTAAATATTAGATTTAAACCAAAGGCTCACCCCGCTCTGTTCTTTCCCACCCACCTCTTCTTTCTTTACTTACCCTTCCATTCCACTTTTTCAAGTGTAGATTCTTGTCATGGGTCCAGATAATGTTCATTTCCAGGTATTTGCATGTGGACCAGGGAAGTTCATTTAAACAAAGTAGGGTCACAAGTGTTCTACACTCCTTCACACTAATCCTGTGACCTGTGGATTGATATTCATAGTTGTCCCTCTGGACTCAGATTTGTTTCTGTAGCTTGACCCAGTCATTATTGATATCTCTTCCTGCCATGCTGTAGACACTCCATCACAGAAGGTGATGGTCAAGATTTCAAATTCAAACTGTCATAGATCCATTGTTCCAGTTCTTGGTCACCAGTTTTTATACCTCTACCTGCCTCCCATGTGCCCAGGGGTTCCTCTTACTCCCATGTGCTTCTGATACCGCCTGGAACTTTTTCCTGCTACAAATTAGACAGGTGTAGATGTAACCAACCGTCTTATAAATAAGAAACACAGAACCAATGCAAAGAAGAAAGCCAAGAGGTCAGAGCTAAGAGCCAAAACCTTACCCTTCCTCCTGCAGTGGTCCTACCTCTCCGAAGGAGCCGGTACTTCCTGTGTTAAAGTCTTTATATAGTCTCTGTTCTACCTTCTCATTGGTTGTAAACCCAACCACAGGACTGCCTCATTACGGCCTGCCTGTTGTTCTATGGTTGGTATTGAGATTAAAGACATGTGTATCCAATGCTGGCTGTATCCCTGAACACACAGAGACTTACCTAGCTCTGTCTACCAAGTGCTATGATCACAAACGTACACCACCACTGTCCTGCTTTCCTATGACTTGCTAATAGCTCTGACCCCCAGGCAACTTTATTTATTATACAAATAACATTTTGGTACAAAAGAAAATATCACCATAGACAGGTCTTAAGATTAAACTCTATCTGAACCAAAACTCGAACACAAAACCCAGACTTGATGAGAACAGCCTATTAATAAACAAAATATGGAAACAAAGATGGCTCTTTGCTTATAGGTGCAATTCATTGTAAATCTGTAAATACAATTCCACTGCAAATCTGTTCTGTTCAGCATTGTAGTACCTGGAAATATTTCTTCCAGTGACAGTTCATCTAAAGACATTTGAAAGATTTCTTGTAGTTGCAGGTCATCTAAGGTCATTTTCCTATTAATCAGGAAAAGATAATCCAGTTATTTATGAGGATCTTAGATAGTCTTGTTGTTCAGTTGCTGCTGAATTAGTTTACTAAGTTAAGAACTTGGTGGGAGATAGCACCATTGTAGAGCGTGTGTAAAATCATGTAGCATGTAGCAGTAAACATTTCTGATTGGATGACTTGAAATCTTTATTGTCTAAATCCAGTGTCATTAGTAATTTAATGCAGCCTTCTGATGTGCTTTAAAAAATATATACTGGATTCTGATTCTGAAACCAAAGACTGCTGATCTCCATGAGAACTTTGAAAGAACTTCACATTGATTCTGTGTTGTCTGTGCATGCTTTCTCTGCAGGGAACTGTGCGCAGGTGTGACCAGGTAGACATCCCTTGCTGTTCTTCCCAGCTGCCTGGTGAGTACCCACTCTGTCTTTTCTGGGGAAGAATCGTACTGGTGACATTTTGGAGCTTGAGACTCGTGAGACAAGTCTTTTCATCCAGTGTCTGTTAAAAGTGATGTGTGACCGTTTCTCTTGATGTGGTGGAGAGGCAAGCAGGATTTTCTAGGTTTCACCCCACTAATTCAGCTACTGACTCTGCTGCTAATCTTTCGCTCATTGTATTCTCCTGCTTGTGACAGCACTGCCTAGCCTTAGAAAGCATTTGGTGTCATTGAGGGGAAAGCTGTGTAAATTTCTGTCTGGTACAGGTTTTGTTTAGGAGATTCGCACCATCATCAGAAATTACAGCTCCACTTGCTCCCCAGTGAGAAACCTGTATTTCGGGGCAATTGCTTGTGAGAGTAATGCCAGTCAATTCCATCTATACCCCTCTGACTTTACCCTAAATCCTTCATGAAATGCCCAGATAACCAGAATTGTCTTTGAATGGCGCATTGGTTTTATTTACAAATGGACACTGTCAGTGCTTTATCCTAGTACTAAATCCCAACCAAAATGGCAGACTGCCTTCCACAAATTGCTGTTTTATAATTGCTGTTACAACATTGCACTGCTTGCCCTTTCTTCCTTTAAGAGGCAAGAAGCCGTTTTTCAGTAATGCCCACGAACCAGTGTCTTTCTTCCCTGGTCCTCGTGATAGATACACTCAGAGTACCAAGCTTTTGATATCAGTCTTCTTCAGGACACTGCACCCCCTGCCAGATGCGTCATTATCTCCTGGCTCTGACCCTGGCTGATTTTCTTCCGGCCTCTCTGTGAGGGGAAGGAAGAATTGCATAACCCAACCCCATCTCCAAATGACCAGTCTTTAATGATATAAGAATATCAAGAAAGTAGATTTATTATTGAATGTTCCTATCTATTTTTAGTCCAGTGCACTATATTTTACTATCCTCCGAAGGATGACTCATAAGCTTGTCTTAGTCGGTACAGTCCAGTTAAGGATGCTGAGTAATTTAAAAGACTTTGAATCGGTGTAGGTACACCATTGGCTTTCTACTGTGTTTACATTTTATCTTTCTGGTCTGTCCACTTTTCCCATACTTCAGTTACATTATCCGCAGGTGGGTCATTTTCTGTTAATTTTATTATATGTTGTGTGGATGAAGATATCTGTGTCTAATGAGTAGAAATACTAGCGTCAAGAGTCACAGCAACACCAGAACTTAGGTGTGGTTTGTTACACCTTCTGGATTCAAGGAGGAATGATTCTATGTCACATGGTCTGAGTCCTGGCATTTGATTAAATGGAGACTTAGGATGGCAGATATCCCATGGGGCTTCTTCCTTCCCCATCTCCACAGCACCTGATTGGACTTGAATACCTGGTTGTCAGCTGGAATCCTTGAGTTACTCTTGCCCTCACGTCCAGATGAGAGTTCTTTTATATTTCCCCCAAGGATCTCCAAAAAGAAAAGCCTTTGGTCTTATTTAAGCACACTCAGTAGTTAGAACTTATGAATTATGATTATTTTAAAAAGTGTTGAATGAGGGGGCTGGAGAGATGGCTCAGCAGTTAAGAGCACCGGCTGATCTTCCAGAGGACTTGGGTTCAGTTACCAGCACCCACACAGCACCTCACAACTGTCTGTAATTCCAGCTCCAGAGCATCCATCACCCTCACACAGACACACATGCAGGCAAAACACCAATGCACAGCAAAAAATTATTTAAAAAATTGGAATGAATTATTTGTATAATACAAAAAGTGGAAAGCATCTAGGACCCAGAATCTGAGTGTTGTTGGTTGTGTTTTGGAATGATGCTTTAGGTCCTTTGACGACAACAGTGAGTTATTTCAGACTGCACAGTGGTCCACTGTTTTTTCATCTCTTTCGTGTCCACAGTATACATTCAGTGTATTTTAGTTCTTGTGGTGGTGTGGTTTAGATTCTGCTTATTTATAGCACATCAACTTAACTTATTACCAGTATTAGTCAATAGACTTTAAAAATTAAAAACCTATACAGTTTGGACTGGAGAGATGGCTCAGTGGTTAAGAACACTGACTACTCTCCCAGAGGACCAGGGTTCAATTCTCAGCACCCCCAATGCAACTCACAACTGTTACTCTTAATTCCAGTGCAACTGAATCCCTCTTGTGGCCACTGTAGGCACCAGGCATAGGAGTGGTGCACAGACATGCAGGTAGACAACAACCCATACACATAAAAGAAAAATACAGTGAACACAATGATTATTTTTAGGTAAATTGTCCTCATTTTTATATTGTTAAAATTTATATTGGATGTCTTATCAAACCAAAGATAATTTTCAAATTTGGAAAAAGAAAATTTGGTAAACTTTCCTGTGGGATTTTAGTTCAGAAAAAATCACTAAAATGTGGCTCTTGAAAAAGAAAAAAAAAAACCCTAATGTTTGGGTTACATTGTTTCTTTCTGAATTATTTTAAATTGTTTCCATTAACTATTAATTACCTTTAGAATGTCTAACTGTAATGTGTGTAACTCACCAGTGTCTCTGTCTCCCTCCTTCCCCCTCCTTCTTCTTTCCTTTCATCTTTACTTATTGAAATTTTCTATGCGATCCTGACTTCTTTTAGACCTGGAAACCCACACATGTTACCTCAGCTATTGGCAGCTTTTTTTTTTATTCTGATCTATTCTTTAAATCTATATTGTAGGGCAAATGCAATGTTCATCAGGAGCAAAGTACTGATTGTTTGTTAGATGGTAGAGCTGCATTTATTTCAAACTCTTGCATATTAAAGATGCTGTGATTCATGGGGCAGCAAGAACAGCCATGGAAGACTATGGATTTACATTTTCAGAGCATTCGTGTCTGGATTCTCAAACTGAGTCTAGGTGTGGTGGCACACGAACATGGGATGCTATGGCAGGAGGTTGGTGGGTTCAAGGCCAGCCTGGGCTGGATAGCAAGATCACATATCAAAAACAAATCAAAACATCAGAATCGTTTATGGAACTTGATGATTTCTGCACAGGTGATTTAGGAATCAGTTCTCTCAGGGGACACTAGTGAGTGGAGCCAGGGGAAGAAGCAAGATGCTTGCCCAGCCTGACTGGGAGGTGGGGTGGGAACTCTGAAGAGTCTGTCTCACTAGGGGCAGCTGAGCTGGGTGACTCCCTTACTCCCTCAGCCTGTGGCTGTAGGCAGCCCTCTGCTGTCTGCCTCTGCCAGAGAAGATGCTGCAGGGGTGGAATGGGCTCCTCTTAAGAGGTTTCAGTCACACCCCCATCTCTTCTGTTCTTTCCCAGTGAAAGTTAAGTACTTTCAGAAATTATGTGAAATTCATTTTCCTCCCTGGAGAATGTAATAAACTATTCCTTCAAATCCCCAAGTCCTTAAATGACTGCAACGTTGAAAGACACCCAGGTAGTGTTCAGTTAGTAGGAATTAGGGTTAAAAAAATTTGGTATTTCAAAGCCTCCTTTAAATCATTGTTGCCATGAATAATGACCTTGGTGCTCTGAAAAAAGAGACAAAGGTACCATGTGTTTATATGATTGAAAATCATTCTTTCCAGAGACAAGTCCAAGTTTAATATTCACCATCACCACCATCACCACCACGCCCACCTCATGCTATCCACATTTTCCTTGAGACAAGATCACTCACTGAACCTATAATTGGTTGAGCAGGCCAGGCTGGCTGGCCAGTGAACCCCCTGAGTCTCTGTCTCCCAATGCACTCCATCCATGTCTGGCATTTGTATATGGGTTCTGGGGATGGAACTTAGGTCTTTGTGCTTTACCAATCAAGCCATCTCCCTACCCCCCCCCCCCCAATATATGTCAAATTTCAGTTCATGATAGTGATATTATAACGGTTCAGAAAGTAAGATTTGGCTTTAGTGTACCAATTTGTACAGTGCGACTTTACAGTGGCATAGAAACCTCTAAAAAGGCTTACCACTTTTAACCAAACTGTTTGCCAGTGCTGTGGACTCTCCCAGCTTGGATCCCGACTCAGTTAAGATGTCAGGGCAGTACTGCTGTCCAGCTGAAGTGAACTGATCCACTCTGATTCAATCACTGCCTGCTTGAGAGCCCTGCAGGCAAGAACTGGGGATATAAAAACTGGTTTTTGTAGGTGAGATGTTACTGATAACCTTCAGGAGTGGAGTATTCTGGGATGAATTTTTGGTAGAATGTGAGTTGCATATAGAAAGATTAACAAAAAGGACAGTATTTTAGGGCTGAAAAATATATATGTGTGTACGTTGTGTGTTGGCGGAAGGTTCTAGAAGAGTTTGCATATTTGCAGGTAGACACATTTAAGAGCAGTATTAATTCTCATGCAGGAAAGGTAAGGAGTGACCAATTTCCTGGGATTTTTATAGTTTATAAAGTATCACCACAACCCATAATTTATTGGGTTCTACTCCAGTTATAGATTGCTTTATAATGAGACGTGGGGCTTGGAATAAGAGCAGTGACTGACATCTTTGATACTTCCCTTTTCCTGGGTCCACAGTTTGGGAAGGCCTCGATTGTGCCCACAGTGTCTTGCAGTGTACTCACTCACTTGGCTGCTGACATTGGGGCCAGAGGTTGGAGCAGCCGTGGCCTGCCTGAGCATCTCTCTTGTCACACACCCCATTTCTTTCATTCTCTAGGATTGTCTCTTCAGGAGCAACTGAGCTGAGCTCTGGGGTGATTTTTCCAGTTGACAGAAGTCCCGTCACTTTACGACTTGGCCTTGGAGCTGATGCCTCATGGCTTCCATCAGCGGGCCTTTCCTGCACGGCTCTACACATCTTGGCCCTGTAGTCACGCTCCGGGAATGCTCCCACATTGTGCCAGAACTCGTAATTCTGCACGGCAGTCCTCTCCTTTTTTGTTGCCCGGTAACTGAGGCCAGGTGGCACTTAACAAAATCTAAAGTTGCTTATGGTCTGAATGTCCAACTGTGTCCCTCTGTTTATCTTTCATTATCCATCCTTCCTTCTGCTTTTAGAGTTGTTCTCAAGCAGTGGACACATCCCAAATCCTTTTCTGCTTTTTGTGATTTGTTGAGGAATTGGGAAATATGAGAGGACATAGCAAAATGAAGGGGAGGGCAAATTTCTCACTCCTTACTTCTCTTACTCTAAGGAAATACCTTTATCACCCACGCATGGCATCTTCAGAGAACAAAGTTCTTCACCTCGACCAGTGGCTGGGCTTCTTTCCTGGTCTTCCCATTGGTGGCTCGTTCTTGCTCATCTCTTCTCCTTGTCCACCCTTTCCAGAATGATTAGAGGGAGGGGAAAAGGGCAGGAAGCAAGCACAGTGACCTTTGAAAGATACTTTTTGCTGACAGGAGCCAAGGTCAGCATTGTGTCAGGTTGTGTTTCTCTGGTTTCACAGGAGTTTCCGTCCTCTGAAGTGTCACCTTTACTCAACGTGGGGCCTGACACTAGGTGCACCGTGGGCATTCTCTTGCTCCCTTGGCTCACCTTCCTTTGCAAATTCACCACTGTCCTCTAGAAATGATCGAAATGCCAACTGTATAAGCCTTTAAATAAAGTGCTCTCAGCCTTGGAACTTAATTCTGAAATGCATGAAGGGGCTAGCTATTCATCAAAGCTAGTAGGATAAAATGTTAATCATAGAAATCTAGTTGGCAGGTACGTGCTATACCTGTATACTGTAAGAGTATATGTACTGTTTACAAAAAGAACTTGTGTTTATTTTAAAATAAAACCCCGGAGAAGAAATTCATTCACCAAAAATTATAGCAGGATATATTTGAAAACAAAATATCAGTTTTGTGCTGTAGCATAGGCTTAAGCTTGTCCTGTTTCTCACTTAAGCATGCAAGCGGCTATGTGCACGTTGTGATTTGTTCTGATTTCAGTTTCCTCTCGAGCTTTGAAGCAACAGGAAAAGGCCTGGAAGCCTGCCACAGGAAAGTCCTCTGAAACGTTAGCTTTTGCCCTTATAGCTGGTGGTCTTCTTGAGCAGATGTCACCCACTGCCCATGCCATGCTGTTGTTGAAGTCACTGGGATGTGGTTGCTCAGTGGTCCTTGTAGGACCACTTGCCAGTAAGAACTGTTACCCATTTTACGCTTGCCCGTTTTAAGTTGGATGTCCATAGTCTTTTCTACCCTGAAGTTTAGGTTTACCAACAGGTGAAATGGTTCCTGTTTTTCGTCTATTTCTATAAAATATGAGGGAAAATTAACAAAATGTAGCTCAGAGGTAGATCACTTGCCTGGCATGTCCAAGGTCTTAGTTCTATCTCCAGTACCATAAAAATAAAATAAAATCTGGGATTGGAACTGTTGTTCCATGATGGAACACTGTGTAAGAACTTAGACACTGTAGCGAGTACACACACACACACACACACACACACACACACACACACACACACAAATAAAGTGTAACAAAAAACTTGCTAATACTCTTTTTTTCTTTTTGTGGAAAGTGTGCCAATACAATGGTTAAGCAGGTGGAAATAGTTGCCTTTGAAATGCCTGCACCGGCTTTTCTGTAGTTAGAGAAGGGCAGAGGACCTGTCTTTGCTGTCCTTAGGTGGGAAGAGGTAGCTAGCCCAGGACTGAGGGCTGACGTCAACTTTCCCAGGAGATGAACCACCAGTGACCTTGGGCTCCCACACCTGGAAGATCAGCTGCTTCCTTCCTTTTGCATATTTTGTGGCCTGTCTGGAGAGTCAGGTGTCATCAGAGCAGAAAGAGAACAGTTGGAGGACAACTCCAATGGCTTCCCGTGACAGTGTGACATGATCTTCTGGTTCTAGAGAACTTGTGACTTTGCAGCAAGGTTTCAGTTAGCTAGGCAAGAGCAGCTATGTGGCAAAAAAAAAAAAAAAGCAAGAAATCCATGCAGTGGTGTGTGTTTCATACGGCCCTCTGGAATTTGGAGAGGTACTATACATACATACACACACACACACACACACACACACACACACACACATATATATTGCATTGGAACATGCAAATATATCCTTATTGAACTTACGGAAAATCAGAACCCACATGTAGATTCCTAATGCAGTTACGTTTACTGAAAAACTAGTGATTTCAAATTTGTCACCTGGAGGGAATCTATAAGGAACTGAAAGAAGAATGTGAGTCCTGAAGCCTGGACTTCAGTTTGCTTGTGCATAGGGTGAGCACAGCGCCATTGATTTCAGAGTCTTTGATGGTCCTAGTGTGAGATGGTGCGTATAGGACCTGCCATAAAGTGAGTATGGGTTTCTTCATTCTGTTTGTCTCTTCTTTCTCTCCTCTGGACATTGATATAAAACTAGGCCACCTCAGGAGGCTCAGGATTGATTTCTGACGAGCTCTCCTTTTCTTCTCTGTAGCTATCTTCCCTTTCTTCTGGTCAAGGAAAGCATCTGTATGGAATGTCCTTGAGGAGCACAGGGTACCTGTTGTCCTCACCCTGGTGCTCTTTTCTGTCCCAGTGATGATGCTCTGCCTTCTGGGCCTCTGCACAGTGGCATTTCTGTGCTTCAGGCTACATACGAATGCTCCTCGTCAATTACCAAGACCATCTTTGTTTCCAAACCACCTTCTTTATGCACATTCCCCCATTCTCCTTATACCCTCCTCTTCCATTAACTAGCACTAACACACCCTTCCATGGGGCTGGTTTCTGTCAGCCCATCTGGAAAACCTGGGCTGCTTTGCCTGCTCCTTTCTTCTCTTTGTTTTTTTTTTTTTTTTTAATTCAGGTGAGATTCACATTATAAATGCTAACTTTCAATCTGAACAATTCACATTTTTATACAACTACCACCTCTACCTAATTCCAAACACTTCCACCACTCCCAATGAAAACCCACTGCCATCAGCACTTACTGGGTCCCGGTCGGTCCTTTCCTCTTATCCTTTCCCAGCAACCACCAGTTTGCCCTGTATCTGTGTGAATTTGCCCACTCTGAGCATTTCATAGGAATAGGATCATGCAGTGTGAGACCTTTTGTGCCTACTTTCTTTTGTGAGACTTGATGCTTTAGCGTTCATTCATGTGCTAACATGTATCCATACTTCATTCTGTCTTATGTATCTAAACAATAATGTCCATCATATGTGTATGCTGCCATTTGTCTATTCATCTGCTGATAGGGATTGTCTGTTCCATCTTTTGGCTGTTGTATGTGTGAGTTCCTATTTTCAGTTCTTTGGAATATCTACTTAGGTAAGCATTTAACTCTTTGAGGAACTACAGCTCTTTTTCACAGTGCCTGCTTACTTTTTTATTTCTGCCAGCAGTCATGAGTTTTCCAATTCCGTTGCTCTTTTTGACAACAGATATTTGCCTTTTACTTTTAAAAATAAAATGTAGCCATTCCAGTAGGTATGAAACTGTACCCCGTCGTGGTTGTAATCTTTTCTTTTTTTCTTTTTTCTTTTAAAGGCAGGGTCTTTGCATCATAGACTGGCCTCAGATTCACTGTGTAGCTCAGGATGGCCTTGAACTTCACATCCTGTCTTACTTCCTGAGTGCTGGATTTCAGGCCTACACCAAGCTGTCCATGGTGCATGGCAGACAAACACCCCCAGCCCTAGTTTTTAATCTTTATTCTCTAATGTCTAATCATACCCTGCATCCTTCTACTTGCTTGGTGGCTATTTCTTGGACAAGTGTCCTACATTTAAAATGGTGTGTTTGCCTCTGGGTTATTGAATTGCTTGTAGAGGTTTATTATAGATATTCTGGATATTAGATCCTTGGCAGATGTAACTGGGAGGGCTTTTCTTCTATTTTTTTAGGTTGCATTTTCGTGTTTTTGAAAATATCTTTTGATAAACAAAGGGTTTTCATTTTTATAAGCTAAAATTTGTCTGTTCCTTCGCTGATTCTGGATCTGCTAATTAGCACACTTGCCTTATCAGACACTTGAGCTCCTAACAATTTACTGTAAGCTCTCCTCTCTGTTTAGTCCAAGTTCTACGGTCATTAGCTCGCAGGTTGTGGTATACCTTGATCATCGATCCATTCTGGATAGGATATGAGGTAGTAGGGGTCCAGCATCATACATTTGCTTTGGGATGCCCAGTCCCAGGATTATTTGTTGAGCAGACTTCTTTCTCTATTGTATGATCTTGGCACCCCTTTCAAGCACTAACTGGGCCTAGCAGCATGGGTTTCTCAATTGTATTCTGTTTTTATTCCTTTCCTTTTCTCCATACCACACTATTTTGATTATTACATCTTTTTAGTTGTTTTTGAATTCTGAAAATGTAAATCTTCCAGTTATATTTTTTACCTAGTGCTATTTTTGCTCTTTGTGCCTTCTGTTGCTTCTGCTTCCAGCATTATTTTGTCTTGTACTGATTCTTAGCTGTGGCAGTATACTTCAGGTGAAGCCAGCAGCTCCAGTAGTTACTTGGTACATGTGGCATATTACAGGCATGCTACAATCTAAAGGCCTCCCTTGTTTAGGGTTACTCTTCAGAAATCTTGGTGAATTCCACACGAATGACTTTTGAAAAAAAGAAAACAAAAAACAAGAAACCTCCTACCTGCTGGTTTTAAGCTGCCCATCAGACATCTAAGAGCCTCCGTTCTAGGAGCCTTTCGAAAAAGGGCAAAAGAACCCCTTTCTCCTTTGCAGTGATGGTTTGACATCGTTGTGATTTGTGCATGTTCCAGCTGTATTATTAGTTGTCATCTTTAATTACATAACTGCTATTGGAAAAACTCTCTATTTTGTATAGGAAAGATGCAATACAGGCATGAAATCAGGAGGAAGTTAGAGGTGTGGAAGGCAGAGCAAGGAAGAAGACTGGCGGTTTTGCTGGGCTCAGTTGCTGGAATGAGTCACACTTGTTTCCAGAATATTTAACCTCTGCTTTGTTCCTTTGAGAATTGCAGGGGTTGTGTGGGATTTTCCTTTTAGAAAGAGCTTGTAGCCATGAATGCCCAGTAACTACTCCTTAAGCATTTCCAGATGGTCCGTTAAGTCCTCATCTAATGGAAGCTGAGCAATTGCTCCTGGTAGATGGGAGAAAACTGCTTTAACCCCTGGACACTGTGACAGTGGGAATGTTTGGGTCTCTTGCTGAAATGCAATTTGCAGGCATCCAAGGCTGCTGAGGAGATGGCTTAGCAGGTAAAGTGCCTGCTGCCCCACCCGAGCACCTGCGGGTCCTCATCACACATGTAAAGCTGGGAATAGTGGCTTGCCTCTGTAACCTTAGTGCTGAGGGTAGGAGGGTTGTGGAGACAAGCAAATCTGTGGAGCTTGCCGGCCAGCCATTCCAGCCATTCAGTGACTTACAGATGTGTTGAGAGACCTGTCTCAAAAACTAAAGTGGAGACTAACAGAAGACACCTGACATTAAGGTCTGGCTTCCACACTTGCGCACACATGAACAGGTATATATGCATATTTCACACACAAATACACACACATTAAAAAGACTCAATCTCTCTTTCTCCCCCCATGCTTGTGCGTGCGTGTGTGCGTGTGTCTTTTTCAGGTGATGGCAAAGGGGGTCAAAGGGACTCCTGAACTGATGGGTAAGGCTGTAATTGCTGGGTGTGGTGCTAGTTGCCTGGCTGAATTTTATCGTGGATAGCATCTACACTTCACATCTATGAAGCTATACACAGAGATGCATCTATCAATTTGGGAAGAATGACCCAGGCTTCTCACAAGACCTTACATCATGCAGTGTAAAATGTCTATGATCATTAAAGGGGATTTAAGGTTGAAAAAGATAAATACTAAAGACTTCTAGAATCTGTTTTTAAGCTGCACCTTTCCTTCATTATGTGTGCAGTGATAGAAACAGCAATCACGAACATCCAAGAAAATCATTTGGGCTGATCATGCTGCAAACTTGGCTCATATTTAGCAAGTGTCTTTTTCGTTAACACCAAATTTGGAGAATTTTTTTTTTAATGGAAGTGTCAGAAGTGTGAATCCTTACTGCCTATAAATTATTCTGCTACCATGATTGTGGCGGTGGGTAAAGTTAGTAAGCAATTTTCCTCATTTGGTGCAGTGTTTAGGCATCAGGGTCAGTTTGTGGTTCGTAGATTGTGTACTTCAACCAAACAAATCTGACTTGGATGGAAATCAGCGTGTTGAAAGTAGCTGACTGTTTTTGTGTGGAGCTTGCCCTGCATAAGACACTGTACACAAGGATAAGAGAAGAGAAGAGAATTTTTGTAACATGAGGTTAAAAAAACATTATATGGGTATGGCAGCAGGTAATTTAAAAAAGTATATGTGATGTTGCTTAAATATATATTTATGCATGATATATATATAGTTCTCCAACTTTGTACTTTTGTCAAATTTCATTCTAAATAAAGCAATTTTACTGCACTGAAAAAAGGAAAGGAAGGAAGGAGAAGAGAAGGACCCTCTGGAAGAGTGTAGACCTTCTGCTCTGCTTATAGCCCTACCATCCAGATTGACCAGTTTGCTCTCCAGTTGTTTAAAGGACAATCCAAGAGGAGGATTGCCTTGCTGTGTCATATTTGCTGTTAAGGCTGCATGTAACTTAGTAAGAACAACATCTTTTCTTCAAGCATCAAAGAGTTTGTTAATTCCCAGATGTCACTTATGCCCCCAGAGCGCTTGAGACAGTGATTATATTGTCAAAAGCTGGTGGTGCTAAAATGGAAAGCATATTTTGTTTTACTTCTTTGCCAAATTATAGTCTACTTGGAATGAATAAAATGTATCTGTTTAGTTTTATTTTGAATATCCAGAAATGAGTTTCAGATTTCATCTTCTTAATGGCTTAATATTAAACACAATGATACAGGCCTAGAAAAAAATTATTTTCCTGTTCATTAATGTTTTATAAATGGTTACTTTTTATGTTTGTATCTATTGTTGATTCATCCATTTAGTAAATATGTGTTGAATGTCAGCCGTGTACCTGGCAAGGTTCTAAGCACATTTTTGGTGATGGGATCATGCAGCATGCATAGGTAATTCGTTTGCACTTGGTGTCAGACACTACTATGAAGGAGACTTTTAAGCGGAGACCAAATTGATGAAAAGGCAAGAATGTGAAGAATGGTGGGCAGACTTTTCTGGACAGAAGGAAGAGCATGTACAAAGGTCATAAGCAGACATGAACATCTTAGTGTGATATCAGTAGTCAGAGGAAGGAACATAGGGAACGTAAGATTGATGAAGTCTTAAGTTAGCCAGTAGCCAATCTTGTGTTACCTTTTAGGCTTAGAGAAGAACTGCTTTTGATTGTTGATGTTCCTTATTTGCTTATTTTAAGAACAAGAATTCTTTGACAGGCGTGATCAAGTTCACATTTTAGTAAATCACCCCTTCAGTGATAAATGAATTGGGAGTATAGAGCTGAAGATATGAATGGAAACAGAAAATTCCAGTTAGAAGTCTGCTGTCATTGAGCAGGGAGAGAGTTTAGGCAGGATTTAGAACTAACCTGAATTCAGTAGATGAACTCAACAGGGAAGATAATGGCAGAAGAGGCATTGGGTTGGCTCTTAGGTACTAGATTGAG